>JBCEWC010018155.1:0-12106 GCA_038996855.1 Solanum aculeatissimum
TTATTTGCTTTACTTTTGTCATTATCAACTTACTATTGTATTTGTTATTGTCATCATAATATTATTTGGCTAAATTCTACTTTTCTCGAGTTCCGATCCTTTCCAGACTTGGCGAGCCCTCCTTGCTATATCGGAGGAGCCTTTCTCTTTCTTATATCGAGTAGTATTGTTATTTCTGTTGAGGCAGCCCAGGACTTGTCTTGGCACCTTCTAGATTGGATAGAGGCTTCATAGACATTGAGTATAGATAGTCGATTGTTATTGATTTTCCAACTCTTGTTCATTGGAAACTATTGTTGAAAGAGACTTAGTTATTTCTTTAAATTGATAGTCTTTCTTGAGTATTCTTCCGATGTTGAGTGTGATGTGACGATGAGGCCAGGTGGTTCTCTTGGGGAATCAACAATGATTCTTCAGGTGCCGATCACGCCAAGGGTACCCTCCCGGGGTGTGACACAAATAGTCATGTAATAGTTTAATTTAAAGGAGCCTCCGCTAGTTATAAACAGCTAAAACCAAATACCATTTTCACATATATACACAAGATACTGCATTGCAAAGTGGCAAGTCAGTTAAGGTGAATCATACAGAATCTGTTCTGAGAACAATGACCATGTTGTCTATAGTGAAGGACGTGATACTTGGTTGGGCTTTCAGTGAAGGAGCCAAAGATGTAGAATACAGGATGTAACTCCTTTGGCTGGGTACTTTGGATTGGAATAGGAGAGCCGTTGAGTTGGTTGATAAAGATAAGGGTCTAGTTTTTGTTGCTAGTCAATGTCTTTGTCTTATGGCAACCTCATGCACTAATCACAGATGACTGGAATGTTATTTGTTATATTTTGGGTAGGTGATATACTTTGTGCATACCACTTGTACAGCAGGACTTAGATCAAACAGCATCAACAAATTATTAGTTCACCAAAAAACAGATATGCTAACTTCAGGGTATTTAGAAATCCAAAACATAAAACATTAACAACCAAAATGGTTTAATATTTAGCTAGAAGAATTTTAGGTTACCCCGTCAAGGAGGGGAAGACCTTTTGGATTCTCTCTGTTTCTTTGTGCACAGTTGGCAGAGATGGTAAAATAATTCTTGATTTTGTAGCCAAAAGTGCCTAGTTTGAATAGTTCAGACAGGCTGCAAAATCATGAGATAAAAAGGAGAATAAAAACCAAAAACTAGAACCTGAAAGTTTCAGGATCATTTGGATTCCCAAAAAGTGAATGCTTCCACTGTGTTCCTTCTGCATCATTAAAGCATTTGACAACATCTATCTGCAAATCAGCAAGCATGAGCAATCATGAATGTAAGATAGGCGTGAAATAACTGAAGTATCAAAACCCTTATGAATGCTTACAATCAAGTCCAATCTAATATTGAATGATGTCAGAAGCATTATAATTAGATCTGTTGGAAGTCATTTACAAATCTTCTTTGCTCAATCATTTCTAATCAGCAAATGGCTCTAAGAGATGCTTATAGCAACACAGAAATTTCCTAAAACAGATAGTTAATGCAACCAGCTTTTTTTGAGAAGAATCTCCCATGATTCTGGATCCTTACATAAGTTTCATGGGAAATTAAAAATGGCAATCCTTCAGAGCATCAACTCTTTGACAAAAGAGAACAAGGTCCAGAAAGCAGCATCAAATTAAAAGAAGCAACAGGAATATGCACCTACTGCATTTTGCTGACAGGTAAAGATATTTTCAATGTCAGTTTACAAGCATCCTATACTTTATTCTTACCTGGATAGCAACTCTAGCAGAAAATTTGACAAGTCCTTCTTCAGTTAGTTTCTCAGAGGCACTTTTCCCTCGGACGCCCTTGGTAATAAGCTTAGTAGACTCTCCTGCTTTATGTCGCGCTGACAAGCCTTCCTCGAAATGCATCTACATCAAAAATGAAGGCTAAGTAGACGACACAGGAGTAGGTGTACAAGTTAGCAACTAAAACCACACAGAAGGTGATACAATTTAAGATTCACAAGGTAGAAACATGACATAAGAGATGAAAGTAATCCCTGCATAGGGAAAGAGAAGAGGATCTAAAGATGGAGATAAAGAGTATGGAAGCAGCGTATGTACTGTACTAGCAATGCAATAGATAAATAGCAAAAGAGAAAACAACTTGTGATAATTCACAAGAAGAAATATGTCTCCAAAGCAATTGAGATGCCATTGAACTGTCACCAGTTCCTCTTGGAAAAGAGGGTTGAGGCCGGATTGGTGCGGGAGGGCCTTCCCCCCCAGATAGTTCTGGCTTGGAGGTTAGAAATACGAAACCTCCTCTTTAACCACCCTACTAGGGTGGGAGCGGCTCTCTCTGAGAATGCCTTAAATAGGTATTTGGCCCAGTTCGAGCGGGTGGGCACGCAGCAGAGCATGTCCTATCTTAGGGTGATTCATGCTGCCCTCAATTGGGTCTAAGTAGGTTCTCCCACTTTTTCGCCTTTCAGAAGGGTGGCCCACACACGGACAGGGGGAAAGGGGGGGGAGACTGACTGGGCGAGAGGTGGGCCTCCCCGCTCATCAATCATGGTGTTCAGCCGACTTGCACCGATAGACCCCTATTGTATTGGAATTAGGCGCGTGTGTATATCCTGTGTCATTTATGTCAAACAATTATCTCAAACCACTTACCCATGCATATATTCAATCTATAATCTTTTCATATCCATGTACTTCTTGTATTTGTATACTATAGACAAAGAAAAATATATAGGTGGATTAATTCTCAAAAAACAAAAAGGAAGAAGATATAGGTAAATAAGATTCTTCTGAAAGAAGTCTTAGTAAGATCACATTGCTGATATTAATTTATCTAACATAATAATCAATACATTCTAATTAATGTGATCTACATAATATAAGATAATAAGGTCTGTGGAAAAAGCGTCAAAACATAAGGAAATAAGTTATGTAGATTTATAGTGACTATCCAAGAGTTTCAAACAAATTCCACCGCCAAGTCATATTGACTGTGCTACTGCTATATCAATTATGCTTTAGTTGTTAGTCAATCATAGTGGATGCCACCATCACTGGGTATCACATGAACGTATAGTGGATGCCACCATCACTGGGTATCACATGAACGTATGTTGAAATGTTTACCTCATATAACTATTCAAAGAGAACAAATAGATCTATCAAGGACACATTATTTTCATGATATGTTTGTCAAATAGAGCAAATCTATTCTAAGGTCCCAAGACCAATGACATTATGTCTGCTGTAATTAGAACTAATTAATAAATGCTTCACTTGATCCCGTTGTTTAAGAATTTTCGTTTTCCGTTTATTAATGATCTATCATTAAATAAAGTGCAAATTATAGAAATATCACACATACATTTTACCCTTGAAGTTGCAATTACAATTAAAAGAAATAGAGATTCCATCAGTTCGCGAATAATGCAACTCAACGAGCAACCAGCCACCATTCACAAGGCAACTGAGGAACATCCAGTGGCCAGTGTCAAGTTCACATCTTTTCCTGTTGCAATATGACTGCATTTCTTGCATTAGAGTCATTCCCACTGTTTACTAAACTGTGCCTTCAGCCAGTTTTTGTTGGCTTTCCTAAGCAGGAAACTCTTAGGACAGAGAGAAACGAGGGCACAGCTCTTGAGCTAAGGATTCGTTAAACTAATAATTCATTGGTGACCACGAACACCATCTATAATGCAGATGTGCAATAGAACAAGTTCTTAAAATGGACTGACCTTGGCATTCTCCAAGTGTCTTATAGCTTCTTCTTGAGAAGAGGAGTTCATAAACAATTGTATACAACAAAGCCCAGCAGCCACATGATCCTTCCTTATCACCTGATCATCAAGCAATTTTCAAATACACAAGAAGTGACATGGCACTAGTAGAGACACAAAATGGAAGCAAATCGAGTAAGCCAACCTATCATAAAATATGTTAAAGACTTGAGCAAAATCAGTTACAATACAGCAGAGATTAACATATAAAAAGGGCAGGGATAAGAAATGTCTCAAATTTGATCAAGCTGCTCTTTCCATGGCCATTGAATCATCTACAGCACTTTTTTCTTTAGAAACAGTACTCTTTAGAAAATAAATTGCGCCCATGGTTTGGCAAATTCAGCAAATTTATTCAGGAATTTGGCAGGTTCACAGTGTAGACAATTATTTTGTGTTTATTCATCACTCAACTCCAGATTTCTGCAAGTACTTGATGGTCTATGTTGATGACACAGTCATCACAAGTAACGATGAAGAGGGAATACTCAAATTGAACCATCACTTTTTTCAGTAGCTTCACACCAAGGACCTTGGTCAATTAAGGTACTTCTTAGGTATTGACGTTGCACAAACTAGATAAAAAATTTACCATTTCACAAAGGAAATATGCTCTTAATATTCTTGAGGACACAAGAATGACAATATGTAGGCTTATTGATACTCAGATGGATCAAAGTGTTACTTCTACCAGGCTAGGGGAACCTCTTTGTGATTCTGAGGCTGGAAGCCAAGTTAAATTATCTCACTATGACACAACTTGATATTGTCTTCCCAATAAGTGTTGAGAGTTATTTTTGGATTCTCCTTATGATAGTCTTTGGAATACACTTATTTGTATCCTTCGATACATAAAATCTGCTCCAAGAGGACACTGCTTTGCGAAGATCGAGAACATGAGCAAATTGTTGGATATACTTATGCAGATTGGGCAAAGTTGCTCTCTTCAACAGACGATCTACCTATACATCTTGCATCTAAACAACAACAACAACATACCCAGTAAAATCCCACAAGTGGGGTTTGGGGAGGGTAAAATGTACATCTTGGCATCTAGTTGAAGAAAATCTGGCATCTTGGAAAAGTAAGAATGAAATGTAGTTGCAAGATCTAATACAAAAGTAGAATGTTGGAAAAGCACAATAACTATATGTGAACTCATATGGATCAAGCAAATACTAAAAGAATTGAAATTTGGAGAGATCAGCCGGACGCAGCTTGTATGTTATAAACAAGCTGCACTTCACATTGAACAAATCCAATGTTTCATGGAAGGACCAACCACAGAAATTTAGTATCATTTTGTGAATGTCATTTCATCACAGATAAAAACTCTCAGGAGATATTGTCACAAAGTTCATGAGGTCAAATGATCAACTTGCAAATATATTTACGAAGTCCCTTGATGGTCCGAGAACAAGTTAAATATGTAGCAAGGTTGATATATATTATTTAAAATGCGCCATTTTGAGGGAGAGCTTCCGTTGCCGGCGGGCAGCTACGACCCATATATGCCGCTCGTCTGGCCAATGATTGTATTAGCAAAAGTTGGGTCACCATGTATCTCTTTGGTGACTATTTTCTCATATGTAATTTGTGTAGCACTGTGCATATTTTGGTGACTACTTTCTCATATTAAATTTATGTAGCACCATGTCATCCTTCTAGTGATTACTTTTTCATATTTAATTTACATAGCACAGTGTCATCTTTCCGGTGACTATTTTCTCAAATCTGATTTGCGTAAGGTTGTGCCATCATTCCAACCCTAGCCATATAATTCTTTCTTTGTAGGGTCGTGCCATCGTTCCGATCCTATCCATATAATTTCTCTTTTTTAGTAGGGTCATGCCATCATTCCGACCCTACCTATATAATTCTCTTTGTAGGGTCGTTCAATCATTCCGACCCTACCCATATAATTCTATTTCTCTGATTGTGACCACTTTCAACCATCAAATATAATAATTCGGCGCATGAGCAAGTTCCAACCAATTTTAAAATGAGTTTCTTGGAGCAATTTCGAGATGATCCATATTATTATTCTCCATTGACCTTTTAATCAGTTGAATATTAAGAATATTTTTCTCCGTGATGATATTGAGGAAGAAATCTATGATTTTGTTGTTCAGTGGAGTCTCGTAGCCTTGTATATCGATTGTGTAAGTCACTCTATGGTATGAAACAGTCTTTTGAGCTTGGTTTGGGAAGTTCAACACTGCAATTTAGGAATTTATTACTCTGTGTTCTATCGACATTATGCATAAAATTCAGTATTTCGCGAGAAAATCAAGAACATTGAGATTGACTGGCACTATGCATCAAATTCAGTATTTCATGAGAAGACTAAACACACTGAGATTGATTGTAAATTTTGTGAAGTCGAGTGATCAACTTGCAGATATCTTAGCAAGATCTTCATTGGTTATCGTATTAATTGCATTTGTAACAACCTAGGTACATATGACTTGTATGCACCAGCTTGAGGGGAAGCGTTAGAATAGGAATAGGAACAAGAATAATATATACAATTCTACTTAGAATATGAATAAGAATAACAATAGTATATAGAATCCTACTTGAAAAAGGATTGTATTATAGTATCCTCGTTGGAAAAGGAGTCTAATATAATATCTATAAATAGGGTCTCAATGTAATAATGTAAGGACAACAATACAATAATATTCTTGTCCAATATTTCTCACAGAGACAAAAAATCAGTCCCTTTCCCCAGCACCTCACCAAATGGCAAAGAAGAAAAACTATTGTAAAGAATAAACTTGATACAACCACAAAATAGGTTATCATATTTTTTGCCGAAATGGATTACCAATTGCGCCAACTTATTTTTTTTTCTAAAATACTTTACTTAATCACAAGCTCTGGACTCATTACTCCCATTGACGCCACCCGCGCACCACTCTTCATTGATCTATAAGCAATTCCTGTACCTATAACCAATTGATGATTTTCTACTACTTCCTATACATTGAATCAAACAATGGATGCAAAGTTTGGTTTTTATGGAGTTCAAACAGAAAACAAGGGTTGCAGCGGCATACCCATGAAATGCGCAACCATTTGAAAACATCCAACCATAACCTCATGGTTAACTTGCAATTCGCCTGTCTCCTTACAAAGAAAACACAAGTAATTCGGACAATCTTTCATTTCCTAAGATTCTCCACCCTCAGTACCACCCCTCTAGCAGCTAACTAAGTGAAAAAGCATATATTCCTAGGCAACTAAGTAACCAAACCAAATTAGATGAGAAGTTGTACTTCACCCCTTTACTAGAAGCCTTTCATAGAAGGGTTTAAACAAGAACACTTATTTATTTCCTGTCTCTCAGCAAAAAAAAATCGGACCTGGCGACTAGCTCATTATGCTTGTGAGGTAAAGCTGGCAATGTCTGAAGCTCAATCGCCTCCAATCCTGGAAACAAGTCCCAAAAAGTTTCTTTCCTTGTGCACCCCAACCTGCTAACGACACATTTCCTTTGGCAAGAGACCCTATACAAGTCCGGGAAGTCATCTTTCTGCACCAAGTCTCCACACCATTTTTGCCCCCAAAAACTAACTCTGCTCCCCTCTCCCACCTTGAAAGAAATATTATTATAGAAAGCCTCCAACCCCTTCATTATGTTCCTCTACACGCCACAGTCAAAAGACATAGTAATCCCCTATGTTCTCCACCCCCTTCCATTACTCCATATTTGTCCTTTATCACTCCTCTTGATAACGCTTGTTCCTCCATCTAGAATCTCCAGTCATTTCCCCTAAAGTGCATTTTTGAAGATCCTCAAGTCTTTAACACCAAGTCTTCTTAACGTTGTGGAGATATCACAGTATCACATCAGACCATGTGAAATTTTTTTGCCCCATTTGCTACATCCCACAAAACATTTCTTTTCAATCTCTCTCCAATTTTCCAGTAATACTAATAGGAGCATTAACAGTGACGAACAATATGTAGGGAAACTCGAGAAAGTATTCTTAATAAGCACTTTCTTCCCTCCTTTGGACAAGTATCTTTTTTGCCAACCTGCTAGCCGCTTCTCCACCCATTGAATGACCATGTTCCAAACATTAAGACCTTTATTCAACGAGCCGAATGGTAATCCAAGTTGGGTAGAAGGAAGAGCTCCTATCCTGAAACTGTAAAACTCGAGAAAGCATGCCAATGTTACCCACTTCACCAACTGGAATAGTCTCACATTTTCTGAGGTAGATTTTAAGCAATGACACCACCTGAAACCAAATTAGAACTTGTCCAGTGTAGTCCACCGCCTGCATCAGAACACCTAGGGAACATCTGCAAACAAAAGATAAGTAACCTAAATGGTGCCAAAACCATCAACTGCTGCCTTGGTGTCGTTGATGTGACCACCTAAAATATATATGCTGACCTGTCCATTAATCAAACCCAGAGCTTCCATTACCCTAATAAATAACATAGCTGATAATGTATCCTCGTCTCAAATACCTTGAGCTACCAAAAAAACTGCATGGACTGTCGTTCACTAGAACTGAAGATTTAATTGAAGAGATGCAAAAACTGACTACTTCCTCCATTTCTCCTCAAGACCCATCTTCAACATTATAAAATTGAGGAACTACCAGTTTACACGGTCATAACTCATAAGCCTTCTCGACATCTTACTTGCACAAGACACCCAATTCACCCTGTTTTGACTTGCACAAGCCACCAGAGTTGCATCCAATATCCGCCTTCCTTCAACAAACGCATTTTGCGAAGATGAAACGGTCTCATCTAGAACACTCTTCAGTCTATTGGAAAGCACCTTAGAAATAATCTCGTAAATGTCTCCCACTATACTAATTGGTCTAATCCCCAATGCTTGTAGCCTCTTCCTTTTAAGGAATAATATGTAACGACCCTTCCTATCGTTATGGGTGAGCTAACCGTAAAAGAAATTGAGCGAGAAAACTTCCAGGTTGGGGAGTTGAAAATCCAGACTAGGCTAGGCTCGAACGAAATTTGAGTGAGGTGAAGTCTAGGGCAATCTAGGAAAGGATTGGGTAAAATGCGGATTTTTCTTTTAGCTAAGACGTTAAGGAGTGCATAGGACTTTTAGAAATTGAATCCGGGCGAGTAGAACTTCCAATATCGAACTTGACATGAAGGGGTTGGTTTGGAACGTCAAAGTTTGAGGGTGTGTTGCAAAATGGGCAAAACTGGATTCGAGTTTCTGTTGTGGGTGACACACCGCTACAAGAACGACCACTATAGCAGAGAAATTCCCACTATAGTGGAAGTCAAAGGCGGTCAACCACGCCATAGCGAGCGGCTCCTGCTACGGCAACGTTGTGATAGCAGGATAAGGCTGCTATGGTAAGATAAGTCGCTGTTTATGAAGACATTTCCCCAAAAAGGTTCATTCGTACGCAAGAATGCTTTGGAAAGAACAGAGGCGATATGGGGAAAATTCCATCCGTTTTCCACCAAAATTCTTCGTAAAACTAAGTAAATCATCTCCCTAATCTAGTACTTCAATTCTTGTACCTTAAAATCGATAGTTACAGGCCTTAGGGAGGATTTGGCTTGACCTAGGATGGAAAATTTTGTGTAACAAGGATTGTTGGGTGTAGAACCTTGTATTTTGTTTCTAAACTGGTTATTCATGATTATATTTCCGTAATTTGCTAGTGTAACCATAAAATTGGTAGTTCTAGATGAATTATTGGCAAAGCTCTCAATTGGGTGGAAAGATCATGAAGTTGATCTGGGGTTGGGGAGTAAGACATAATCTGAGGATATTTAGGCCATTTGGGATTAATTTTGTGTGTTATTGTTTTTAGACCAAGATCAAGTTAAAACTTAAGGGGAAGACTTAGGTTCAATAGAGCACTGGGCTTGATATGAGGTAGGTGATAGTTGAATTGATTCTCAATTACGTTTTGCGTGCATATTAATTGTTTCATTAGCATTGCTTGTACAATACATGTTTAAGGAATAAGAGGATGAATATGAAATGATATCTTGTTGTCAATCTCGTTCAATGAACTTGTCTTAATTGCTTGTGGTCTTACAAATATGATTGTTTTCATTGTGATTGAGACACGCTTAGTACAGATTGTCGGTTGGCTCAGATACCACACCTAGTACGAGATGTCTCTTGCTTGGCTTGAGTACCACAATTGGTACAAAATTCTATTAGAATTACGGTTGTCTCGGGCACCACGCCTGGTACATGTTTGATTGTTCTTCTATGAGTTGGTTCCATGAGTGCGCAGGGTTTATTCATTATGATGATGTTTGACATGTTTCATTTGGTTGTCAAGTCAGGGTTATAAATGTGGTCTTGTTTTACTAATTTTTTTTTTTTTTGAAACCAATAACTTTGTACATTCCTCAAAAGACAGTACTAAAACTGTAATGGTCAAAATTTACAACATGTACTTCTAATCCTACTATTTTTTTACTAAATTGAGTCTAGTACGTCAATTATGGAGATAGTATCATTTGAGTATAACTGATTACACCTAAAACATAGTAGCATAAGACAATTTAGTTTGACTTTTTGCATACTATTCTCCATACTGTCAAAAGCTCTAGAGTTCCTTTCCTTCCATATTGCCCAGGGAAAATTCTCCATCTGTCTCTGTTCTTGGATTGCTTTCCTACTTCCTCTCCCTACTTTGGATTGCTTCTGTGATCTTGGCAAGGTCTTGTTTTACTAAATTATGGTTATATGTTCATATTTAGTATATTTAGAGCTGACCGATGATCCTACCATTACATTGTTATTTTATGTACTGATACTGCACTAGCTCTTTTTTTGTTGAGTATAGCGCATATTTCGGTAGCAGCTGCATGACCTCAGCTGTGAAACACATTTTCTGCATCTAAGGGTAAGTTGCTTCTTTCAGGCTGCCATAGATTCATCTTTTCTCTCTAGTCCATTGTTCGGACTTAGCTTTCTTTTGTTTGAGATAGCATCCCTGCATTCTGGACTATATTAGATGTTTTGGTACACGAATTTCAGATTCTAGAGGGATTATTTCCACAATATTTCTTATAATAGTGATGGATCTTAGCTTAATTATTGAAACTGTTATTTTAAAACTGTTACTTAGAAAACGTGTTGACCTGGGCAAGTTGTTCTCCTATCGAGGGTGTAGTGTGGGTTACCTTTCACGATGCTTTAGGTTGTGGCATGATAACAATGAAAGAAGCATTCAATTTTTTTTAAAAAAAATTCTCCCCTCTTGTGAAACTCATCAATAGCACTCAAAAAACATGATGTTTGACCGTGCTCTAGCACTGCTTAAAGAAAGCCAAAGAATTTGATCACAGATTTGTTGGTTGACTAATCGGAATCAATGGAAGAAGTCATTGGGAGTTTAGCTTTGGATGAGAAGATGGAAAAGGCAATTTGTGAGAGAAAAGAGTAAACTGGTTGAATTAAGGAATTATATATTTTTTTAAATCTTTAATGAAGAAAAATAATGAAGTTGAACATTTTTATTTGTTGTGGATAACACATTGAAGCATTTGAGGTTCACACATGGTTGAGAAATTCACAGTAATTATTCTTATCAAGTTGAGGTGTCTAGATGAAAGCATGTCTGAGTAGGGGACCCAAATCTCAAAATGTGCATATATGAGGCAAATCAGCAAAGTTAAAATGAAAATACATAAATAAAATAAACCACATCTAGCTACAGGGGAAAGCGTGTATAAATTGAAAAAGAAAGGGACTAGGGGTGACGAACTCATCCACCCAATTAAGTTTATTTTGTAAAAGTTTTATGGAGATTTAACAAAGAAAAAAAGAATTCCAAGAGACATAATTGAGGCCAAATATGGGCTTATGGAGGAGCTTTCATGTTCAAAGCCAACTAATTTAACTTTTGCAATGGTAGTAATAAAATTATGGCTCAGTCCCAAATAAGTTGGAGTCGGCTATATGTTTCCCTAACCATGTTTCTTTATTTAATTTCAACCCATGTCATCATCGTACCAAAATAAAAATAAAAGTGGAAGTAAGTTAAATGTCTCAAGTTCAAATTTTAGCGGAGGCAAGAATGCTGGATGATTTCTTCCAATCTGTCCAAGCCTGGACGGACATACTTATCCTATTTTTGTGCTGGTGGAAGGTAGTACGTCCTACGTGAAATAAGTTGCAATGCACACAAGCTTCGTAAATGCTGCCGTAGTACAATTTTAGAGCATTATACATGCTGCCATGGACTTGTCGGGGTGAGGGGCTGATCTCCTTCGCTGCCGTTTATGACAAGTTGTGAGGGTGGATTGAACTGAGACATGTAGTGATACTTTTGAACATTTCTTTGAAGTTAAAGAGC
>JBCEWC010018156.1:0-12105 GCA_038996855.1 Solanum aculeatissimum
TAACTTGGACTCGTACCCACTGAAACATGTGGGACATTGCGTCACCTCCGACCCAATTCAAACTACTCCCATTCATACGAAAAGTTTAGTCCACCACCTATATCTCAAGACTGCACCAAGTGTTCTATAAATGGTACTAGCACGTGGAAATTACGGGGTGTTACACTTCGATACGTAGAAATACTTCTATTTATTTTGATGTTAATATTGAAAGTATTTACTAAAAAATTAATTTCTAATTCCACAACAATTAAAAAAAAATCATGAAAGCAACTTTATTTTATATACAATACTAAACTTAATTTTTTTTTAAAAAGATTGATATTGAACTCTAAATATCATGTCGTAAAAGAAAACTCCGAATCCTACCTCCACAAAATATTCAATATATTTGTTTTTCTTTTTCAGGTTGTTTTTCCCTTTATTCTTTTCCTTTATATTCCTCAACATAATCCTTTTCTTTTGACATTTTGTTTTTTCTTTGTTCTTTAACTTTTTAACTCCTCATTTTTGTTTAGTTTGTATTTTAATATCCCTTAGAATTTGAATATTAATTTTTTTTTAAAAATTTCTTCTGTTAAATAGTTTATTATATTTGATATTAAGAAAATATCCTACATAGAAAGGAAAAATTAATAACTTTTGATCTTTGATGAATGCATTATCAAATTATTAATTTCTTGATAGTCAAACATTATTTTATCTTTTAGTCACTAAATTTGATATTTTAAAAATTAAATAAAAAAATATTGATATATCAACTTTAGAACTATTTTAATATGATAAGATAGTAGTGGTCATAACTTAATACCAAATATATGTTTATGCTATAAACCTTAAAAGTATTTTTCGAAAAAAAATATTAAATATTCAAACACATTTAATTTTAAATTAGTTCAAAATTTTCTTTCTAAAACATGTTCAAACAAGCTTAGCATTTATATTTTTTTGTCAGAAGATAACCAATAGAAACTCTTCATTTTAAGCAAGCTATATAATATAGTTGTGTATATTTTCTATGAATTTTGGCTATTGTTTTATATAAATAAAACATGGTTATGTTTGTTGTGGATTAATTAATTTATTGTATATATTTGAAATTAACCCTTTTTAATATTCCTTAGAATTTGAATATTAAATTTTTTCTTCAAAATTTCTCTGTTAAATAGTTTATCATATTAGATATTAAAAACATATCTTACATAGAAATAAAAAATTAATATTTTTACTCTTTTAATGAATACATTATCAAATTATTAATTTCTTGATAGTCAAATATTGTTCTCTTTTAGTTACTAAAATTGATATTTTTTAAAATTAAATAAAAAATATTAATACGTCATTTTTAAGACTATTTTAATAATCAAGATATAAACTTTAGTAGTGGACATATTATGTAACTTAATACCAAAAATATGTTTATACAGTAATCCTTAAAAGTATTTTAGGAACAAAAGAATTAACTATTCAAACACATTTTATTTTAAATTAATTCTAAATTTTCTTTCGAAAAACATGTCAAAATAAGCTTAATTTACCACATACAAACGAATAACAAAAGGAGATCTACTTTATATAAAAATTTATACAGCCCCTGCTGAAATATTATTTGATGAGATAAAAAAAATATCCTTATGGGCACATAACAAAAGTAAGGACATGTATGAATTTTTCTAGATTTTTATTTTGATCATTAATTAAAGGTAGAGAATGAAAGAGTGGAGAGAGGAAGATAATTCTAGAATGCACTGTGCACATATATAAAAAAAATCTTATGATGACTATTATGTCATAGTTACAATTTTGCGCTTGTATGATTGCTTTAGTTAATATCTTTTATAAAAGTGAATAAAATATCTAAACGTAAAATTATAATAATACCCTTGGTTGTTCTTGATTTGGCTCTTCAATATAGTATAAAAAAATGTATATCGATGATTCTAGATACAACAAATGTAGAATAATTTATCAATCTTCTACTGATATCCCCTTAAGTATGTAATACTCTACAATATCTAAATTTTTCTCAAGTACAAATACCAATCACACTACACTGTAACTTTCTAGATTCTTCATAATGTTTATGGTATCTATTCTTTGAAAGAATTCACTTTAGATATTTTTCACACATTTATCTTTCTTCATTATTCCAAGAGAAGGCTTAAAAAATCCAGTACCTACATTTTATCTCCACTCTGAATTCGTTCGACATCATAGCATTCCAAGGGTATAAACATTTCAACAAGTTAATCAACCATTCAAAGGTAATATAATAAATTGTTTTCATTACACCGCAATAAAATTTACAAGAAAAAAATGAAGTGTATAATTGTACTTAATCCACTTATGTTTATGATGAGGCACCAGTCCACCAACCTGATTGACCATCGATGATTGATCTTTTAAATCTTTCAACAAAATCAAGCAGTGTTAAGACTGCTCCCTGTACTTGTCATGCAACTCATTCCAAGTTCTTTAAGCCTATTAAGCTCGGGCAATATCACCGAACCAAGATCAGGCCGATCTTTCTTCCGCAGCTCAGCACACTTGAGGGACAATTTTGCATAGTTAAGAGTCTCTTCCAAGGGCCAGTTTGGCACTGTTGGATCTAGTATATCTGTAAATGTTCCGTTCTCAATGGCCCTCTCCACATGATGAGTTAAACCCATCGGGGGCCTTGCAGTTATAATTTGGAGCAACATTACACCAAGTGAATATATATCTGATTTAGTCCCTAACTTTCCTGTCTGTTGATATTCGGGATCAATGTAACAAAAAGTTCCTGCAGCTGACGTCATGTGATATTGTGTAACACAATCAGCTACAGATGGTGGAACTAACCTAGCCAAGCCAACATCACTAATTTTGCAGGCATAATTGCTGTCTAAAAGAATGTTTCCTGGTTTAAGGTCACGATGGACAAGAGGTTCTGGCTTTGCTTGGTGAAGGAATAGAAGCCCTGTAGCAATTTCAGCAGCAATTTTGAACCGTATTTCCCATGGAATTGGAGGGGTGTTACCTTTCCGGAACAGACGATCTTCCAGGCTACCATTATTCATGAATTCATAAACTAAACATCCATACTCTGGACATGCACCTAAGAGTAGCACCATATTTGGGTGCCTCATGAGACCAAGGACCTGAACCTGTAAATGACAAAGCCTATTATATGATAAAGGGGTCCCACGAGCTTCATTGAGAAATTATTTTCATAAATCAGACATTAACCAAATATGGTAGACTTCCATATTAATCAGTAGTCCAATCTTTTCAAGAAAAACAAAAAGGCCTTTGTTGTATACCACTAACACTGAAAATTGATTTCAAAAAGTGCTTTATGAAAATTGTTAATGAAGTATATTCATAGAATAAAATCATGTGGAATAAGCATATTAACATAAAAAGTACCATGTTATGCAAGATACATAAATTATCAGTCTAAATCTGGAATTTGTCATACTTCCTTCCAGTCTATCCAAAATAAATAACTTTAAAGTTGATTAACCTAATACTCAGAAATCAATAAAGAAGAAAGTTATTCACCAAAAAAAGATATTTTAGATCTTAAATTCATAATATGCATCTATACATCAATGTCAACAGACATACCTCTTGCTTGAACTGTTGCATCCCTTGTGCAGCATCGGATCTCAGAACTTTAATGGCAACCGGTGTGTGATCAAGTCTCCCTTTGTAAACAGGGCCGTATCCGCCTTCACCGATCTTCTCTGAATTTGAGAATCTTTTGGTGGTTATTTCAATCTCTTCTATTGTATATTTTCTATAGCAGATATCATTTCGAGATAGATCATTTAATGCTAGATTCTTTTCTTCTGTCTCTCGTCTGGCCTTCAACTCCGCATACTTTCTTCTTTTTGCTTCTATCTCAGCCAACCTTTGTGATTTTTGAGCAGCTTCAACGGCAGCTCTTCCTTTAGCTTTTTCCATCTCAACCATAGCAAGAGCTGCCTCTTCAGAAATACGGGCCTGTTTGAACCTACTAGCTTCTTCCACTTTCCATTGATGCAGCTCTTTAGCCTGAAAACTTAGAAGACATGAAAATATGTAACTCCTATAATGCAGAAAAATGAGACTCAGCCTAAAACATGCAAAATTTATCCAAGGATAATTAAGAAGAGGGAGAAAAATAATCAATAAAGACTTCTTATGGGCTTGATATTATTACTTTCCAATTTGTGTTTTGGAGGGCCTTGCGTGGGATTAGAGACATAGTAACAACTTGTTCATACACTTCCACATGATCAAAAATGCAAATAATACTTCTTAATTTACACATTGAATTTATCATGTCATTACTATTCAGCTTTGTGAACAATCTTGATCTTATGGTTATGTTTGAAAGGTGCCAACAAATGGTTTTATTTGAAAAAAATACCTACAAAATAATTATTGAATTCTATCATTTGTTCCTAGCATTGGTTACCTCAAAATTTTAGAGTTTTCACTCACAAGAATAGATTGTTCACTTTCTAAGGGATCTTTCAGAGTTACGGATCATGTGGAGTATTATCTTAAATTTACTTATCAATTTTGTATTTTTAAGGGCCTTGTTGGGATCAGAGACACAGTAACAACTTTTCAACCACTTTCACATGATGGAAAATGCACATAATACTACTTAATTTACACATTGAACTGATAATATGTGTCTTTTACCATTCTGTTTTGTGAACAATCTTGATCTTATGGTTTTGCTTAGAAGATGCCTATCGAAGAATTGCTGAATGCTGCCAACTGGTCCTTGCTTTGGCTGCCCCAGTATTTTTAGGGTTCATTGGCAGAAAAATATATTTGACTTTTTAAGGTATACTTCTGCGTTTACGCATCATAAGGAGTATTATTTTAAAATTACTATACAAGCTCTGCATGATCTAATCTAGATACCTACCTTGTTTTTAAAAAAGTCAATGTAACAAATGACTGAACAATACTTCCATAATTACTTTCTATATTTAATAACTTTCGAATTCCAACATTCTACGTGACATGTTTAAAATCACAAGATTCATTGGGTATTTTAGTACATTATACACATCTTTAGTTTCAAATCACAAAATTCAAAACTCTTCTTTACTTTCAAATTTCATGTCAAGTCAAACGAAGACAAATAAATGAAAGGGAGGCAGTAGTAAACTTTGAAGAAGCAAAATTTTCTGCATTATTAGCCTTAAAGAGCTCTTTCAAATGTTTTAACTTTGAAAGTGCATTTCCAGTATTTCTAAGGTTTAGTATAGAAAATGCATGTGCGAAACAAGGAACTTTAATTTACAAAAGGCTGATGTTTACATGTCTTTTGCCTAAAGAGTTTAGATGATTTTATCCTTGTGGTTCCAGACAGTTTAGACAGTTAGTACCGTTTGGTTTGCCGAGACAGCTTCTTTGCATGCTGAGTTGTACATATCCATGGTTTGCCTTAGCTCTAGCTTTAATCGGCTCATCTCAGACTCCCACTGCATAAAACAATTGATGAAGAATATATTACTAAAATTGAACTGATTTGTTTTCATTACAATTAAAATAGTAAAGACTGTCTATCAACCAACAAATTTTGCACTATCATGCCTTGTATCATCATATTTCACTTACCGCAGATGAAGAACTACAACTGTCGTTTCCTGAAACTTGAGTGAAGTCAAGATTTTGGGTTGTCACATCCACTGATGCACGGCTAAGAGGTGCAAATAGACCACTATCATCGGATGGACTACTCTGGCTATATGAATTCTTTGGCTCTTTAACATGAAAATCAAAACTGTCCATTGATGCATTAGATGTTCCATTTTTAGGCATCATTTCAGGTCCTAAACTATTCTTCTCTGCCCTCATATATGCTGACCTGTTTTGTGCATTAGTTTATTAATGCTCAACACAAATAGAAAGATCACCGTAGAATCAATTTATGTTGTTTCTCTATGTATGCAGTTTTTAACTGTCACACTTTTAACTCTAGATAAGCTAGTGTATACAAAAAATAAAAGCAGACAATTGTTTAAGGGCTGTAATAATTGTGGCACATAATTTGCAGTTTAAACTTGACTGCTTAAACTTAGTTTCAATTAGCCGCGTTGGATAAGTTTGTTTATAACTACAAACTATGACATCAAAGTAAAATATTTTAAATTTAAAAGAAAAAAACACGCAAAAAAATTTCAATGGCTTTGATTTTAACATCCTTAATAAATAATACTAATCTATTCATTTACTAAGATGTCTAATAATTAGAGTACACAGTGGTTGAGAATTGCAAGATAACTGGAACTTAGTACAATGATTTGTCATTGTTTAAGATTCATATTGCATAAGGTATGGCAAGTTTACAAGTGTTTTTTAGATTTAATTTGGATACCATGTAGTATTATGAGAAGTTGACGTGATATTTTTTGGTCAACTGATTCTTAAAATCAAGCATACAGACATTGACACAAATTTATTTCTACTTTCAGTAGCAAGTTTGACACTGCAACAATCAATTTGGTAAAGTAGTATAGGAAGACTCGCCCTAGCCTATATATTGATCCTAACTCTAGCTGAGAAGCAACTCCACCCACTTTCATTTTTCAATGTGCTCCCAAGTCTGCTTGCTCTATTTTTAGACTTTTTCAGATTCTCTCACCTAATCTCATGAGAAACAAGCTCGATTGTTTTGCCTTAGGTTCATATTATATTGAAATTTTTACCAAATATTTTATTAAGTAAATCTCACAATGTTAATGACAATAAGCAGGCAGTGCTGCTTTTCCTAAGTTAAACAAAATTAAAAAGAAGATTCGGCAGATAACATCTTCAATTATTTGGTACCTGGATATATCTTCTGGTTCAGAGTAATTACTTAGCCTAGGTGCTGACCATGGTTGGGAAGATGGAAGCCTTGCTGAAGAACTAGCAAGAGGTTTAGCTGCTGGTCTAACGGACTGTTGCTTGCCTTTTGAAATCACGTATACAGTACAATAATCTGGTGCAGCCTTGTTTACGATAGTTGGCACATCATGAGTCCAAAATTTTCTGCAAAAAGGGATCAGTAAGATATTTATCCACAATTAAAAGGAAAGATGAGCAAGGAGAAGCAATAAAATTGATCATATTTACCTGGAAAAAGCACTTCTTGATGATGCACCAAGAACGATGTTTGTGATATGATAGCTGTTGATATAATCTAGAAGTCCCTTAGACACTGATATATCCTCAATAACAACCTCTTTCACTGCTATCTTCACCCATCATTAGGAGTGAAAGTTAGATTTAATCAACATTCTACATTGATGTAATCTTAGTGTTCTGATTTTGTAAAACGTAAAAAGCTACCGAGGTATGTAATATATTTTCTTAAATGCATTAATGCAAAGATATGATGCCTTGTGATCTTATAGACCTTTTGAAGGATGAGCAATCTCTATGTTTTCTCTCAAGTTTCGCATCTAAATTAATTTTTTTTAGGTCTCACATGGATAAATTGTTGCAAGAGTTCTTTAAGTGCATTCGATAAGGGAAAATTGGCATCCAAGAATCAGGCATTTTGAGAGAAAAAGGAGGGGAAAGAAAGATAGAATAATAACAAGATTAGAGAGATTATGGGAAAGGAAAAGAGCTGAGAAAGAAATGATTTACAAGTGTAAGTATAATATCAATATCCTCCTTTATATGTACCAACTTTTCTATTTTTTGTATTCTATTTTACTCCATTGATTGACGTACCCCTTTACGTGCAGAATAAGCCCGGAAAGGTATAAACACCTTATGAGTATCTTGATCACTTAATCCGCGATTTGAACTTTGACCAGCACTATTACCACCAAGTTCTACAAAGTAGTGAAAATGTTGTCATCATCGCTAATAAAAAAAATAGAAGCATATATCATCAACATTTAATTAGGAGTACAGATTAAAAATAAACTAATATTTAATTAGAAAGGAAAAATGGTGCATGGGTAGCGCTAGGTGGGTGAAGCCTTACACCACAAAAGCTTTAACTCACCCCACTTCCCTTACCATTTTTCTCAAATTTTTAGTATTCCATGCCCAGCTTTGCCCTATCCTGTCTTGCGTACTTAAGTTTCCTTACTTTATGAGAAATAGATTTGTTCAAAGGCAAAAGTTTGTTAATATTTATTTAACCTCTCTTGCCACACCCATTATTATTCTTACCCTCGCTCCCACCTTTTTGCTCCGACTTAAATCATAAGCTTAAGGTTGAAAATAAAAGGTGCTTATTAGCTGAGCAATTTCCTCTTGTCTACGCTTAATTTTTAACTTTGGTTCTAAAAGTTTATTTTAATTGGAGTGGGCATATAAGAACCTTCCTTTCCAATCATGTTTTTTGTTTGTCTCCCCTACCCACCCGACATCCACCTATTAGATTTCCATCTTTGCATTCAGTGCCTAGCTTGAATGCTCCAATAGATATAAACTTCAAATACAACATTTTAAAAAGAAAATAATTTTACAGTAACAAAATTTGACCAAAGAAGGAGGGTACCTACGATTTGGTGAGTTCTTCATCCTAACGTGGACCAAAACAAGTGTTGGATTGCTTATCACAAGATGATCAACAGCCCATTTGACAGCAGAGGGGCTATGTTTGTCTTTATCAATGGCCACAACGATGGGGTTGTTACCATCATCGACTTGAATTGTTAAAGGCATTTTTGAAGTTGTTGATTCAACAAAAACATGCAAAAACTCACGTAGATGTTTTCAATATGTGAAAGAAGATCTAACAAATTATATTTAGGGAGAAAATTGTGTTTACTCTATTTATGCGGAATAATATTCCGAGGAAGGATTCATTGGACCCCTTCAAACTCTGTAAATTCAAAGTTATGCCTTCTCCGTTTCGATTCTGGATCAAGGAATGGAAGAAGAGGAACAAAAGAAAACACGCCCACTCATTTCTACGTGGAATTCACAGTCGAAATTGAAGAAATAAATGTCATTGGTATTACCAAAATATTGTATTGCCGCCAAAAATAATGGCTAATATGCATTTGCGATTTCCTCCTTACATTCTTTTAGACAGTTTGACCAAAGGAAGACACATTTTGGTCCAAGTTCAGCATCAATAAAACAAATTACGGTCCTTTGTTACTTAATTAGAGTTATGCATGTAATATTCATGTTGGAATTAGTTATTGATAAATTTATATAATATTTATGTATTAGTTATTTCATATTTTATCGTACATAAAATAAGAAATAAATTTTTTTGTAACTTATACATATATTATTTATTTATGGATTTTTAAATTGTCAATCACAACATATAAATTATATGGATGTATAACTCATTTCCTATCTACTTATCATACATCGTATAAGTTATATGAAAATTAATACATGAATAACTTATTTTTATCCAGCTATGGGGTTATTTGATTTAACTTATTAGAGAAAATAATATATGTATTAAATTTTGATATTTTTTATTTTTTATTCCATATACTTTTTAAATTTACGTATAATTGATGCAAGTATTTATTATATATCGTATTAAGTATTATTCGGTGTACTAACTTTCAAGCACATGGATTGCATGTGTATACCAAGTCCTATATTATGTAGTAGTGTAAAATAAACTATCAATGTTTATTAAAAAGTTTGAAAAATAATTATATAAGAATAATATACATGCTTATTTGAATGATTGACGTGGATAATCGTATAATGAGTTGTGTGTTGCGGTCAAGATTATATATGATAATGCTTGAACATACAAAGAACAAATAGTCAAGGTTTAATTAGGTACATATGATTTTTTAAAATTATTTTTATGTTATAAGGTACAAATATATAATAAATGTATTTCACCTAATACTTTTATATAGATAATATTCTTTGTTTATGTTTGGTTGCTCGGTTTGCATAATAATTTTGTAGATTGAGACTTCAATTGTCACACCCAAAATCTCATTAAGGTGGATTGACACCTGTTGCCGACAAGGCTCTGAAAAATCAACCTGTAATCACGCACTATCTATGAACATTAGAAAGTACTTCCATATTTACATGCTTTCAGGAAAGTATATAGTAATAACAAGCCAAAAAGAAATACATATGACTAGGTCGTTGGAGACACGATGTCTAAAATATGATACATGACTATACTTTATTTTACATAATCTACAAAGCCTCTAGATGAGGAACATTATCTGATTAAAATTGGGACAGACCCGGCCTCATGATTAGCTACTATACAATACAAAAATATATGCTCTAGACCCAAAAAGCCCCGAAACAACCTGGAGCTTAGTAATAGCAGTTGGATATCATGTACACCTACTGGGGAGATTTACTAGCTCCTGTACCTACAACATGAAATGCAGGTACCCTGAGAGGGGCATCAGTACACGATAATATACTGAATATGTAAGGTAAGAAGTACTATATGTGAAATAAGAACTCAAATGAAATCACACCCAATGTAAAGATAAAAGACCATCTTTATTTATATTGTGGAATCATGTACTTTATATCCTTTTTGTTACTTTACCTTTCTTTACTTTACAATTTGTGCATAATATACAATACAAAATAATTAGTTGATCAGTGGTAAATCTATATCGGGATCGACCCAAGCCAGACTTTTCTTTAACCCCTGAGATACCCTCTAATACTGGGATCGGCCCATGCTAGGTGATTCTTTCACCCCTGAGATACCACCCATCAATAAGCAACTTCACTTTATCTTTCATTTATATTTTAGATGATTCTTTTGGTGGTCATAACAAGTTGAGTTGCAGTACTATAGACATAACAAGTGAAATGTAAATAATCATGTAAAGATAATACCACAATGAAGAGGGTGGGTTACATAATCAATGAAGTATGTAGGAGATGAAATAACACATGAATTTTATTTAGCTAAAAAGAGAACACATGTATCTTGGTACCCAAAAGTATACTTGAAAACTTGACTGTATATTGGAACATATCGACATGTTAAAGAGTGAGACAAGGTTATTTGTTATGTTAGAGTTTGTAAGTGCTTGTAACGACCCAAAAATTTTTGAACTTCGTAGTGGTTGATCAAGGTCTATTTTGAACCTGTTTGGGTTGGCTAGTGTCCATCATGGATCGTACTTATGTGGCCATGTTCAAAAGAATCGCGTTGGTTGGATTTTGTGCGTGGTCATGTGGCAGGGCTGACTTTGAATGGCCATATCTCTTGGTAAGGGATGAACTGTATAGACTACGACATATAAAAACAAAGATATTCGAGTTATCTTCGCAACACAATTGGTCCCACTCTATTTGGAGTTTGAATGTGGATGTTATGGCCATTACGGTGACGCTGCCTGTGCACGGAAGCGTTCTGGAAAAGGGAAGGACAAAGTGGCTAAGGCAAGGCCTCACGAAAGGACCATGGACCGTGTGGGTGCTGACAGACTGTGATCCCATCCTTGGGGAGATCCAGAGTATGGTCTAGATGTTAGACCAAGGCCCCGAGCCAAGTGAGGCTCCACGGACCACTTCACGATCCATGTGATGCCTCACGACTCGTGAGGGCATCCGTGAGGTGGTCCAGTAAAGTTCCCAGGATTTCAAGCCAAAGCACGAGCCAAGTACGGATTCATGGTCAAGTTCACGGTTCGTGAGCCTCTACACAGACCGTGAAGCTTGTCCCATCAACGACTATTTCAGTTCTTTCTTCTCGTTTCATTAATGGTTTAATTGTAATTTTAATTAGTCCTAGGGATATTTTAGTCTTTTTAAACCTTTCTAAAACCCCTAAATTTAACCCTAATCACTCCTAATATATTCAATCTCTTCAAATTTTTCTCTCAATTTTCTCTCCAACTCCATTGAAGATAAGCTTGGGAATTGGGGGAATTTCAATTCTTCTTCAGAAATTTCTTATTTCTCTTGGTGAATTCATGGTATGTGGGATTGATTCATGATTTCTCTTTCAACCATGAAGACCCCAAAACCTTTTTCTTTAATTTGATAAATTTTGATTTCCCTTGAAAATGGATCTGTAAGATTATGAATGATTTACTTAAATTGAAGTGCGGGGTGTGTTAAATTATTAATTTCAAAGTGAATTGAGCCCCTAATTGATGAATTTCATTGATTTCATGATGTTTCAAAAAT
>JBCEWC010018157.1:0-12104 GCA_038996855.1 Solanum aculeatissimum
AATTATAATAAGAAAATCTTCTCTATTTAATTTTTATTATGTTTATTATAGTTAACATTAAATATTATTAAAATAATGATAAAATAATTAAAATAATGGTGAAAAGACGATTTTGTCTAAAGAGGAGTCTTTTAATGAAGGGCAAAAAGTTCAAACAACATTTCTAAGGGTCTTCACACTTTTAATATAGTATAGATTAATCCTCTTGCGTTTTAGAAAATATCAATCTCGTAAATTTTAAATGGGTATTTTAGAATATTTGATAACTATAGCTACTTAATTGGTGGGTAAATTTAGATATTTAATTTAATTGATGGACTAAACTGACAACTTAATTAATATCCCATGCTACTTGTCTTATAATTTTAAAATAAGTAGTAGGATTATTATTTTTAATACCTAATTAAGAAAAAAATAAGAGAAGAGGAAAAAGGGTTTGGAACGAACTGTCGACGAAGAACAATCTCCACCATCGTACTTCTGCTTCAGGTAAATCTTTACCATCAATTGCCACTAAGTTGGAATGAAATTGTATACAATTAGTGTTATGTTCCTCTTAATGATGAAACTTGCAACAGTATGTTTGTTGTAACCATCTGACATGCACGTTGGGGTTAAAAAAAATAAAAAAATTAATGAATGTGATAATGGGGGTTGCGATGTTTGGCTTCTAGAAGCTTAGATCATAATAGTGATTGTTGTTTAACTAAGGAACAAGGTTTGTAGGTTTAAGATTAAAATGGTAAATCATTGGCTTAACTTAGAGGGCAACCACCCGTGACAAAAGCTATGGGGATGACTTCATTCTCTTGTTTATTTATCGATCAAAGCTTCAGTGCTCTTTATGGAAGGTTGTTACTCATATATTGTATTGTTATATTGTGTAATGATCAGTATGAAAGAAAACGTTTGTTTTATGATGAGATTCGTCAGTGTTTGATTACTAATATAGGCCTCTGGAAAAAAAAAGTTGGGGAAATTATCTGGTGAAAATTAAGATTTAATCCTAGATTAAATTATCGAATTAGATGAAATTTTGAGTTTGAGCTAGACATATAGTAATACGGGTGTCATCGTACTCCTTGTGATGTGTATATTTCGTTCTTGATCGAGAATTATTATTTCGAGGATTGAATTCAAGATTTGTCCATTCGGTAGAGTGTTCGAGTGTGATTCCAACATTGAGATAGGTTTGACTATCCTTCTTTGAGATTGGGATTGAGTCATTGAATATTTTTATGTTATAATCTATGGGATGAGATCGTATCATGTGTTGGGTAGGAAATTCTTATTGTGATGCTAGTGTAAGGGCTTTAATTACATATATGTTTGCTTTAAGAGCATGTGAATCCTAAATTGAGAATATTGTGAATATGACATGTTGAGAAAGAGAGATAATGGTGTCTTGATTGCATGCATCCTCATACTACATGTCATGATATTTTGAGAAATTGAAAATTATGGAACTACTTTTTAAAACCCTTGACCATAAGTTAGGTGGCAAGGCGACTGATACATTGTGATTCATATCATGAGTCCTTGATAACGAGTCAGGTGGAAAGGTAGTTCATATATTGTGATTGAGGTATATGGCCTGTGAGGTCCTCATGGGTCCCCTTAGTCTATGGAGCCTTAGCTCAACGAGGGTGTATACGACAGGCTATGCCATGGTTTTAATACCATCTTACATTGCATTGCATGCCATCTCATTATACTACTTGTGGTTGTTTTGGATTGGGTTAATTGAGATTAGATGCCAGACTGGTTTTCCTGTTGCATGTGGAAGCATTCTTAGATTATTTCATAGTTTATTCAATTTCTGATTCTCAATCGGTTAAACCTGTTGGGTACATGTTGTGTACTCACCCCTATTTCTTTCTTGCCCCATAAATTCCAGCCAGGGATTTTCACGTGGTGGTTGATTCGTTCGAGCAGTTGATTATCCAAATCTAGTGGTGAGATTCAGGGTTTCCAGTTGCTATTAGATTCTATCTTAGTTGTGTAGTCTTTATTTCTATTCAAAGACTGAGATGTGTTGATTTCACTAGTTTGTTATTAGATGCTCTTTACACTCATGACACCAAGTTTTGGGATATGATTTTATGTGGTGACTATTTATCTATTGGGTTTTCTTCTTTTAATGTACTTTATTCTTGGGTTTGGAATTTAAGTGGCCTTGTAGTCATGACCCCATTTTGGGTCATGACAAGTTTGGTATCAGAGCTCTAGGTTCACCGGTCTCATGAGTTAAAGAGCAGGGTGTTTAGTAGAGTCTCGCAGATCGACACGTAGACGTCTGTATCTATCTTCGAGAGGCTATGGGAAGCTTGCTAGGAGAAATCCTCTTTTCATTTCTTCCTTTCGTGCGATTTGTTCATATCTAAGATTTGTACGCCTCTAATCTATACTTTTTGCGCAGATGTCGAGGACTAGAGCTAGAAATACCGAGAATGAGTCAGTACCTACTGTCCAAGCCCCAGTTAGAGGGCGAGGCAGAGGTCGTGGCAGAGCTAGAGGTCAAGGCCGAGCTAGAGGAAAAGCACCAGCCCGAGGTCAGACCAGAGAGGATTCACCTAAGCCTATTGTTGACCCAGTTTATGAGAATGAGGAGCAAGCTGAGAACCCAGTTCAACCTCCTGCAGCCCCATAAAATACATCAATATTACAGGAGCTATTGACTCGGTTGTTGGCGAAGTTGGAGGGTACCCCTACTACTAGTGATGTTCCAGGTACCTCAGTTCTTGCTATACCTGCTGATCCTTCACATCTAGCTCAGGGACCTAGTATGGGATTCCAAATCTCGAGTCCATTTTCTATGTCTTCTATTGCACCTTCGAGGTTTTCAGCCCCGCCAGTTTCTGCTAGTGCTGTTATGTCCTTATCTGAGTAGAAGAGTTTTGAGAGATTTGTGAGATTGGCTCCTCCCAAAATTTGATGGTATGGCCGGGGATAGGGCATATGACCTTCTGACAGAGTGCCATGATCAACTATTTAATTTAGGTATTTTAGAGGCCCACGGAGTAGCTTACACATCGTATCAGCTCACAGGCATGGTCAGAGAGTGGTGGAGGTCAGTTATGGCCCGGAGGCCAGTTGATGCTCTCGTGATGGGTTTGGATTAGTTTACTGAGATCTTTCTTGAGAGGTTTGTACCCTATAGCCTTCGTGATAGACGTCATGATGAGTTTGATAGGTTGGAGCAGGGTTCTATAACTGTGACTGAGTATGAGGCACGATTCCATTAATTATCCCACTATACCATGTCCAGTATTCCCACAGCGTTTGAGCGGATTCACCGATTTGTGAAGAGATTCACAAGTCATTTTTAGGAGGCCACAACCTCTCTTGTGTAATCTGGTGGTTCCTTTCAGATCATTGTAGACCATGCTAGAATAATAGAGGGCATCAGACAGGAACGACATGGTGGTGGTAAGATGTCCCGACATCATGGCCAGTTTGGCAACGATGCACCCAGAGATAGAGATTCTTAGAGGCAGGGCGCTCAGGGTTATTAAGGGACCAGTTCATGCAGCCATTCCTGGTGCGAATAGTGCAGGTAGGCCTAGATCTAGCCAGATAGTTATGATGGTTACTTTGATTCAGGGATGCGTAGTGGTTCTTTGGGTTTTCTTTCTCAGAGTTCTAGGCCCAAAGGTTGTTATGTCTGCGATGAGTTTAGCTATAAGGCCAACGATTGCCCCAGGCGTGCTCCTGCTTCTTTTCCATCGGGGACACAGATGACCCAGTCTACACCAACCCCAACAGCTAGAGGCATTTCACAGAGTGCAAGGGGTAGTACTAAAGGTGCTAGGGGTGGAGCTCAAGGTGGTGCTCATGGTGGATCACAGGTCAATGGTGAACATCGAGTATGTTATGTCGTTCCGAGCCGGACAAAGGCAGAGACATTTGATGCTGTGATAACAGGTATTATTCCAGTTTGTTATCGTTCAACTTTAGTATTATTTGACCCTGGGTCCACATATTCGTATGTATCCACTTATTTTTCTAATGACATTGATGGTGTGTAAGAGCCTCTTGATATGCCTATTTGTATTTTTACACCGGTGGGTGAATTCTTAGTGGTGGATCGGGTATATTGGGGTTGTATTGTGGTATTCTCAGGTAGGAAGACCCAAGCCGACTTGATCCTTCTAGACATGCTTGATTTCAATGTTATTTTGGGTATGAATTGACTATCCCCTTATCATGTGATCCTTGATTGTTATGCTAAGACTGTGACCTTAGCATATCCGGGTTTACCTCAGTTAGTGTGGACAGGTGCTCTTAGATTTTATCTTAAGGGGGTGATTTCCTATGTTCATGCTCGGCGTATGATGAAGCATGGGTGTTTATCTTATTTGGATCATGTACGCGATATTTCTAAGGAGTCATCTTCTTTAGAGACCACGAGGGTGGTGAGAGAGTTCATGGATGTGTTTCTTACTGACTTACTAGGTGTTCCTCCAGATCGTGATATTGATTTTGCCATTGATTTTGAGTCGGGCACTAAGCCCATATCCATTTTGCCTTATCGGATGGCTCCTGCAGAGTTAAAGGAATTTAAGGAGCAATTAGAAGATTTGTTGAAAAAGGGGTTTATTCGGCCCAGTATGTCACCTTGGGGTGCACCTGTGTTGTTCGTGAAGAATAAAGTTGGTACTATAAGAATGTGCATTGACTATCGTCAGTTGAACAAAGTAACCATCAAGAACAAGTATCCATTGCCTCGTATAGATGACTTATTTGATTAGCTTCAGGGTGCTTCAGTGTTCTCCAAAATTGATTTAAGGTTGGAGTATCACTAGTTGAGGGTTCGAGATTCAGACATCCCGAAGACTACTTTCAGGACCCAATATAGGCACTATGAGTTTGTGGTTATGTCATTTGGACTGACTAATGCCCCCACGACTTTCATGGGATTGATGAACCGAGTATTCAAACCTTACTTAGATTCTTTTGTGATTGTATTCATTGACGACATCTTGGTATATTTCAGGAGTGAGGCAGATCATGTCCGTCACCTAAAAATTGTGCTCCAGAGATTGCGTGAGGAGAAACTATATGCTAAGTTCTCCAAGTGTGAGTTTTGGCTCGAGTCTATGACTTTCTTGGGTCGTGTGGTGACTAAGGATGGTGTTATGCTTGATCAAGCCAAGGTTGCAGCGGCTTGTGATTGGGTGAGACCCACTTCAGTGATTGAGATTTAGAGTTTTCTTGGGCTGACATGTTATTATCGACGATTTGTTCATGGATTCTCCTTTATTGCAGTTCCTTTTACTAGACTAACTCAGAAAAAAGTTGCATTTCTATGGACCGATGAATGCGAGGCGAGCTTCTAGAGGCTCAAGGAATTATTGACTTCAACACCTATTTTAGAATTATCCGAGAAAGGTATAGCCTTTGTTGTTTATTGTGATGCTTCTAGTGTGGGTTTGGGTGGAGTATTCATGCAGAAGGGAAGAGTTATAGCGTATGTTTCACGACAACTGAAGGTCCATGAGCGAAACAACCCTACTCATAATTTGAAGTTAGTTGTGGTGGTATTTGTTTTAAAGGTTTGGAGGCATTATCTCTATGGGATACATTGTGAGATCTTCATAGACCATTGTAGCCTCAGATATATTTTCTCTCAGCCTAACTTGAACATGAGGCAACGTAAGTGGTTGGAGTTGTTGAAAGACATCTCTATTCTTTATCACCCTGGCAAGGCTAATATAGTGACAGATGCCTTGAGTCGAAAGGTTTCTAGCATGGGTAGTTTGGCATTCCTTAAGACGGAGGAGAGGCCTTTAACTTTGGAGGTTCAGTCTTTGGCCAGACAGTTGATCAGACTTGATATCTCTCTATCTCATAGTATGTTGGCCTTCGTTGAGGCTAGGTCTACATTGATGGATCAGATTCGTACCCACCAGTTTGATGATGATAAATTATGTGTGATTCGAGACAAAGTGTTGAGGGGTGAAGCTAAGTCAGCTTTTCTTGATTCTGAGGGAGTGTTGAGGATTAATGAGCGTATTTGTGTGCCTAAGGTAGGTGATTGGGTTCGCTTGATCTTGGAGGAGACTCATTTTGCTAAGTATTCCCTTCACTCGGGTGTGGCAAAAATATTTCATGACTTGAAGCAACATTATTGGTGGTATGGGATGAAGAGGGACATTGCAGAGTTTGTGGCTAAGTGTTTGAATTACCAATAGGTCAAGTATGAGCATCAAAATTCAGGAGGTTCGATGCAGAGGATGCCCATTCCCGAGTTGAAGTGGGAGCGTATTACCATGGATTTTATGTCTGGATTACCTGTGGAATTGGGTAAGATTGACTCAGTTTGGGTGATTGTAGACAGGTTAACCAAATTAACTCACTTTATTCCGATGAGGACTAGCCATAGTGCGGAGCAGCTAACCAGGATCTATATACGTAAGATTGTTAGTATGCATTGGGTGCCTATTTCTATTGTGTCAGATCAAGGTTCGGTGTTCACCTCCCTCTTTTAGAAGGCATTACAGCATGGTTTGGGTACACAGTTAGACATGAGTTCAGTCTTTCATCCTCAGATTGATGGGCAGTTCGAGGGACTATTCAAGTATTAGAGGAGTTTGCTTATAATAACAGTTATCACTCCAGTATTTAGATGGCACCATTTCAGGTATTATACGGGCGTAGGTGTCGGTCGCCTACTGGGTGGTTCGACTCAGTCGTCGTTGATGCATTAGGCACTAATTTGCTTAGAGATGCTATGGAGTGGGTGCGCCTGATCCAGAGTCGACTATTGATAGCCTAGAGTTGGCAGAAAAGCTATGCTAATAGGAGAGTTCATCCATTGGAGTTTATGGTAGGAGATCATGTGTGGTTGAAGATATCACCCATAAAGGGTGTGATGAGGTTTGAGAAGAAGGGAAAGCTTAGCCCGAGGTTTATTGATCCATTTGAGATTTTGAGGAGAGTAGGTGAGGTGGCTTATGAGTTGGCTTTGCCACCTAGATTGGCAGCTGTCCATCTAGTATTCCATGTCTCCATGCTTCGAAAATACCTATCGGACGAGTCTCATGTTATTTCTTATGATGTCGTTGAGTTGGGTCCGAATTTGGTTTATGAGGAGGAGCCAATAATCACTTTGGATAGATAGGTTCGTAGACTCAGGACTAAGGAGATTGCTTCGGTTAAGGTTCAGTGACGATATCGGCCTGCTGAAGAGGCGACTTAGGAGACAGAGTCCGACATGCGTGCTAGATACCCTCATCTCTTCGAAGCTTCAGGTACTTTCTTTTACCTTATGTTCAAAGACGAACATGATTTTTAGTGGTGGATGATGTAATGACCCATTTGGTTATTTTGAAAATTAAATCCTCTTGCGTTTTAGAAAATATCATTCTCGTAAAATTTAAATGGGTATTTTGGAATATTCGATAACTATAGCTACTTAATTGGTAGGTAAATTTAGATATTTAATTTAATTGATGGACTAAAGTGGCAACTTAATTAATATCCCATGCTACTTGTCTTATAATTTTTAAAATAAGTAGTAGTATTATTATTTTTAATACCTAATTAAGAAAAAAAGTAAGAGAAGAGGAAAAAGGATTTGGAACGAACTGTCGACGAAGAACAATCTCCGCCATTGTACTTCTGGTTTAGGTAAATCTTTACCTTTAATTGCCACTAACTTGGAATAAAATTTTATACAATTAGTGTTATGTTCCTCGTAACGATGAGACTTGAAATAATATGTTTGTTGTAACCATCTGACATGCACGTTGGGGGTAAAGAAAAAAGAAAATAAATTAATGAATGTGAAAATGGGGGTTGTGATGCGTGGCTTCCAGAAGCTAAGATCATAATTGTGACTGTTGTTTAACTAAGGAACAAGATTTGTGGGTTTAAGATTAAAATGGTAAATCATTGGCTTAACTTTGAGGGCCACCACCCATGACAGAAGCTATGGGGATGACTTCATTCTCTTGTTTATTTATTGATTAAAGCTTCAATGCTCTTTTTGGAAGGTTGTTACTCATATATTGTATTTTTATATTGTGTAATGATCAGTATGAAAGAAAACGTTTGTTTTATGATGAGATTCGTCGGTGTTTGATTACTAATGTAGGCCTCTGGAAAAAAAACGTTGGGGAAATTATCCGGTGAAAATTAAGATTTAATTTTAGACTAAATTATTGAATTAGATGAAATTTTGGGTTTGGGATAGACATATAGTAATATGGGTGTCATCGTACTCCTTGTGATGTGTATGTTTCGTTCTTGATAGAGAATTATTGTTTCGAGGGTTGAATTCAAGATTTGTCCATTTGGTAGAAGTGTCTGAGTGTGATTCTAGCATTGAGGTAGGTTGGACTATCTTTCTTCGAGATTGAGATTGAGTCATTGAATATTTTTATGTTATAACCTATGGGATGGAATCGTATCATGTGTTGGGTGGAAAATTCTTATTGTGATGCTAGTGTAAGGGTTTTAATTATATATGTGTTTGCTTTGAGAGCATGTGAATGCTAAATTGAGAATATTATGAATATGATATGTTGAGAAAGAGAGATAATGGTGTCTTGATTGCATGCATCCTTATACTACATGTCATGATATTTTGAGAAATTGAAAATTGTGAAACTACTTTTTAAAACCTTTGACCACGAGTTAGGTGGCAAGGCGGTGATACGTTGTGATTCATATCATGAGTCCTTGACCACGAGCCAGGTGACAAGGTAGTTGATATATTGTGATTGAGGTAGATGGTTTGCGAGGTCCCCATGGGTGCCCTTAGTCTATGGAGCCTTAGCTAGATGGGAGTGTATACGACAGGTTGTGCGACGGTTTTGATACCGCCTTGAATTGCATTGCATACCATCTCATTATACTACTTGTGGTTGTTTGGGATTGGGTTAATTGAGATTATATGTTTACTTTATTTGCGTCGTTCTATATAAATTGGCGGCACTGATGCCAGACTGATTTTCCTATTGTAGGTGAAAACGTTCTTAGATTATTTCATAGTTTATTCAATTTCTGATTCCCAGTCGATTAAACTTGTTGGGTACATGTTATGTGTACTCACCCCTATTTCTTTCTCGCCTCACAGATTCTAGCCAGGGATTTTCACATGATGTTGATTCGTTCGAGCAGTTGATTATCCAAATCTAGTGGTGAGATTCAGGGCTTCGAGTTGTCATTAGATTCTATCTTAGTTGTATAGTCTTTACTTCTATTCAAAGACTGAGATGTGCTGATTTCACTAATTTGTTATTAGATGCTATTTACACTCATGACACCAGGTTTTGGGATATGATTTTATGTGGCGTCTATTTATCTATTGGATTTTCTTCTTTTAGTGTACTTTATTCTTGGGTTTGGAATTGAAGTGGTCTTTTAGTCATGACCCCGTTTTGGATCATGACAATGTTTCTCTTTAAAATGTTATTATCGTATCACCTAGTATATTTAATGTAAGAGATATCTTTGAATAGAAGTCTTAATCTATTCAATTTTATGAGGAATACATTTAGTTCGTTAATTATTTATTATAAATCTAGTTGGACACAATTTTAGTAGAAATCAAATTTCATATTGCATGTCCGATCCAAAGTCTTAACTTAATATATAGTAGTTCCCTAAAGGGCATACTTAGGTAGGATTATGTAGTAGTTTTATTAGTATTTAGTAAGAAGAATAAATTCTAAATTTTGATTTTTAAAAAAAACAAAGAAGCATACTATTGATATATTTGAATTCTTATATATTAGTCAAGTTCTCATTGCCTTTTGGGATTCATTCCACTTTTATTTGTTTACATAAAAGAATCAATGTCCATTTTTACTTGTCTAGTTTAGAAAATCAAGAAATTAGCAATTATCACTTATTTTTAAATTTATCCTTGTTATTAATCATAGTTATTTCTCAATATATTTTTTTAAAAAAATAAACTTAACATAGTCAAATGGTAAAATTATCGTTCTATTTATACTGATAACGTACTTGATCTGCCTTCAAATTTAACTAATTAGTGAGCTTCAAATTCAAAGAGGCGCCTATAATATTAAATTTATATATGTTCATCATTCAAATAAAAACTCTACAAATCAAAATTTAATATTTAATTATAACGTTATATTTCAAATTCAAAAAATAAATTTACTTAAAAATCAACTATAATACTAACAAATAATATATCAAAATATAGTTAAATAACATAATCAAAAACTAAGTCACAATCAAATAACGCAAAAAAAAAAAAAGAAAGAAAGGAAAGTGATAATTTTTTTGTTTTTTTCAACAACTTCATTCGGCAACAATGTACTTGTTTCGTCCAATTCTCCGATCAAAAGTTTTTAAACTGAATAAGAACTACGAGAAATTATGAAAAAAGGAGAATTCATTGTTAATTGTTGATTATATATAATTCATGATATATAGTATTTAAAACTATTAATTAAAAAAATAAGGCAAGAAAGAAAAAACAATAATAATAAATGAAAGAAGACGATTTGAATCAAAATCAAAACAAGAACTATCAACATGTTTTGTAGTTATGTTGATGAGAGAAAATTTCGTAACTCTTGCCATGCCTTTTTTTTTAACTATATATTTTAGAATTTCTTATTTTTTATATATATATTTTTTTTGTTATCATATATTTTAGGACTCCTTATTTATTGATTCTCCTAATCACTGTAACCATATATATTTTTCTTTTATAGTTTAAGACTCTTTAATTTTGAATATTATAATTTTTTTTCTTCATAAAAATATTTAAATTATACCTATATCAATTTCATGTATTCATTCAACTATTAGAGAATTACATGCTTACGCAAAAAAACCTTTATCACATAAAGTGAAATAAAGTTTCAACTATTTTAATTGTTTTAAAATTTTCCCTTTTATTTCTTTATTTTCATAAATACTAATATATTATTAATCTTTTCTTGACGGACAGTACTCGATATATAACCAAAATTATTTGGTCTTATGCTTACACTTTTTTTATAAAACAAAAAAAACTAATATAGAATGAAGACCTAAACTTAATGGACTTCTAGATGGATGAATATTTTTCATAGTTTAATTAGATTTAATTATCATAATAATTTGATATTATTAACAAATTGTATGCAAATTATTGGTTAAATAAAATTGTAGGAATTTCATCCTTCAAATAAATAATTATATAAGGTAATATTAAAATTGATATATAAGTGTAAAATATTAAGACTTCTTTAAATAGAATTATAGATTTTTTTTAATAAAAGGTAAAATTTATTGATTTAGAAGTGTCCCGTAAAATTAAGTATTGGTAGAAACTTTTTGTTTTTTGGACTTTGTGGACGTTTTTTTTCTTTTTTTTTTTTTGGCTCGGAGATTTTATTTTTACAAGTTTCCCATAAAATTAGAAAATCAAGTGTTAATAGAGAATTTTTTACTATTTTTTTACCCTTGTTTTAAATGTTAGTAGAAAACTTTATTTATTTTTTATTTTTTGGACTTTGTTGACGTTTTTAGCCTATTTCTTTTGTCCGGACTTTTTTGTTAAAACTCTTAGAAAAGTGTAAAGTATTAGGACTTCTTTAAATAGAATTTGTAGATTTTTTTTTTAATAAAAGGTATATATAATTTATTTAGAAGTGTCCCATAAAATTAGGAATTCAAATATGAAAAGAATTTTTTTCCTATTTTTTTTTACGTTTTTCGTCATTTTTTGGCCTTTTTTTTATTAAAAAAACTTTAAATAGAATTGTATTTTTTTAATAAAATCTATAATTAATTAATTTAGAAGTGTCCATAAATTTAGAAATTCAAGTATTAATAAAAGTCTCTTTCCTATTTTTTTGGGACTTTTATGACGTTTTCTTTTGGGTCATTTACATAAATAATATATTATTTAACCTAAATTACGAGTTTTACCATAATTTTAATTCTTACCAAATATAATTATATTTTTGTTACCAAAAATAGCAAGGAGAAGGAGAAAGAAAAATTCTCTTCCATTTCTCTTTCTTTCTCTTTCTTTTAAAAATATTAATTAATTAATTTAATTTAAAATTTAATTTTAGATTAAATATTACGCAAATTATGTTCTTACTATTTTTTAAACTAGAAAATTTGTT
>JBCEWC010018158.1:0-12104 GCA_038996855.1 Solanum aculeatissimum
ATGATTTTCGATTAAAAATATAACAAAAAATAATATCGATTTTCAAAGATGTAAAAGAATTTGTGAGAATAAAAAAAAGAAGGAAGGAAGAAACAAAATAGGAGAGTGATACTTTTAATTAAAATAATAAAAATGAAAGATAGTAAGAGTAAATTAAGGAGTAAAAAAGGAATTAAAATATCTTACCAAAAATAGTTTTGAATGGAAATAGTACAAATAACTAATTTAAATAAAGGATAAGTTAAACATTCCTAATTTAATGGGAAATTAAATTTAATCAATAGCTCAATAATTAAATTTAATAATGTATCCATTTTTAAAAAAAATTAATTTTGTTTTTTTTCAACAGAAAATTGTTATAACATGTAACAAATCTAATGCTATAACTTACAAGAAAATTTTAATGTTAAGACCCGTAATAATATATCTTATAATTGTTATTTCAAAAATTTTCTCTTTTAAATAAGGGATTCAAGATATACATAAAAAAATACATACGACAAAGTCAAGAAGATTTAACATCTACTAGATATATAATAAAACATAATTTTAATCTTGTAAAAAAGATTAAAATGAATCTTCCACCTACTTGACTCAACCTCTAATAATAAGTGAGGGACCAGAAATAATATTATCACATTAATGGCCAAAGGATTTGGCAGGACCAAATTACAAACACTAGAGAAAAAGTTTATCACCACAAATATGTATGAAGGAAAATAAATATAGTAAGTACCATAATGAGCAAAAGAAATGTGGTGAAAAAATAAAAAAAATGTTTTTTTTTTTTAAAAGGAAAGAAGTCATTATCAAATATTATTATTCTTCTTCTCTATTTCACTTTCATTATTAATTCTCTTCAAGAAGAACCTTTATTGGTAGATCATAGAAAAAAATTATCTTTGAGTGTTGGTTGAAGAAAAAAATAAAGCCAGAAATTAAAAGGAGAAATTAATCAACTATTTTTTTAGAGAAATAGTTGAAGAAAGAAAAAAAGAAAAAAAAAGCATCTTTTTTTTTTAATTTTTATTTTTCATGCATGCATTAAGGACAAATTAAGGCAAAGGGGTTGTAATTTCTTTGGAAAAAAAGACAAAGAAGGGAAAATTAAGCCAAAAAAATCATGATTAGGGGATCTTCAAGTAGAAAAAGGGAAATTATTGAAGATTTTGCAATAATTGGAGGATTAATAGGGGTACAATTTATGTATGCAGGAAATTCAGTGGTTTCTAGTTATCTTATGTTGTTAGGTTTCAAACCATCATTTCTTATTATATTGTCTTCATTGGCAACTTTTATCATCCTTTCTCCCCTTTCTTTCATATTTGAAAGGTAATAATTATCTCTTTTGTTATTTTATTAATTAATATATATTAATTTATTTATTTGAAACAAGTTTAATTTCCTTAATAATCTTTTGCACACAGGAGTCAATGGCCCAGGCAGATGAGTTTAAAGTTATTGATTCAACTATTTCTAATTTCTTTTGGAGGGTAAGACATTTTTCTTGTTTTCCTCCTCTTTGAATATTTCATTTGTATCTAATAGTTAATTTAATACTTTATTTGAAGTTGGGAAATGTTCAAATTTATCTTCCATTATGCTTCGAGGTAAAATTAGGTATTTTTGACCTATGTTGCTCTGACTAATCAAAAATAATTTCGATTGTGTGTTTGTCTATTGGATCATACCGTGCATTTTTGGTGGATTTTTAGAGAGTCTGAGTAACGTAGTTATTGACCTTTTTCCGTTCAAAGTATTTAGGGTTGGCTAAATCTGAAATTCTTATTTGTTTGTCAGGGTCACATTGTTCCAATCTTTGTTTATGGAGGGAATCAAATTTACTTCGCCTTCAATGGCAACAGCTATGCCAAATCTTGCACCAGGACTCATCTTTCTCATTGCTTGGGCTTTTGGGTATTTCATCTTCCAATTTCATTTTTGCATAATATAACTTCTGTAGTTAAACAACTAAACTCTATCGCGAACAACAAATTATCAAAAGTTCTTGTTAGTTGTTACGACTAGAAACCACACTGTCTATGAAGCCTCTACTGAAATATGAACTCATAAAAGTATCTTGTGGTCAATAGTCGGGATCTAGTGGTAAAATGAATGTCATAAGGTTCTTTTCCACCTCACCCAGGCTTAGATCGTGACAAACCTTATATAGCTGATCTCAATTTGCTTGAGATTGAGACGTTATTGTTCTTGTTCCGATTTTTGTTTCCAGATTAGAGAAAGTGGAGCTAAGATGCAAATACAGCAGAACAAAAATTGCAGGGACTTTAATGTGTGTTACAGGGGCTATACTTATGACCCTAATGCAAAACAGCAGAAATTCCCAAAGAGATTTGCCATCTTTACCTCCTCATCACAAAGATAATTTTTTCGACTCAGAGAAGATCAAAGGTTCATTATATCTCATGGCAGCAATAATCGTGTTATCAAGCAATATAGTCTTACAGGTACACATGATTACGTAAAAATTGTAACGATACAGAGAAGTTTAATTCGTCTTTCCTGAAATGTTTGATCGAATTTTCAATTTTCAGGCATCAACACTAGGAGATTTTCCTGCACCAATCTCTTTATGTGCAATAACATCACTTATAGGCATGGTATTGACTGGAATTGTACAACTGATTCAACTAGGATCATTGGAAATTGGATTGCCCCTCTTAAGCATCCGCGACTTAATTGGCTACACAATATTGGTAATTCACATATTGTTAACGTATATAAGTTAAATTGTCAATTTTTTTTCCACATTTTATATTGTTTGTGGTTTATTATAGGCAGGTATAGTTAGTGGAGCATGTATAAGTTTCAATAATTGGGCAATGAAGAAAAGAGGGCCAGTTTTGGTCTCTGTATTTAGCCCTGTTGGAACTCTGTTAACTGTGGTACTTTCTGCTGTTACCTTAAGGGACACAATTACCGTAGGAAGGTAAATTAAAAATTAAATACTTTATATTAAAATATACTGTTTTTTCATATTTAATTTAATTTTAAAAATGACTTAATTTTTTTTTGTTTTGCAGCCTTGCTGGTATGTTTTTGATGTTTACAGGTTTATATTTTGTGCTATGGGCTAAAAGGAAAGAAGGATTTCTAAATAATAATTCAGAAAGTGAGTACGATGGGGAGAAGCCTCTTTTAAATTAAATTTCTTCTTGTATTATTTAGATTTTTAGTTTGTATATACGAGACTAGAAAGAACGAGGGAGCTAGTTTTATGTATGTAAAAATTAGATGATGTATAGAAAGTTTAATTGATAGTTGAAGTTTGAATGTATGTTGCAAGATCAAATCCTAGTAATGTCTTTTATTTTTGCAGTAGCACGACGGAATATAGCTGACCCCAAATCGTTTGAGACTGAGGCGTAGTTGTTTGTTATAGTAAGCATGCATGGTAATAAAATTGATCATTGATGTATCTCTTTTTGTATGCAAATGATTTTCATTTTTTGTAAAAACTTCAAGATTTATATATATTACTTCTTAGGTCACATTGTTTTTCCTAATTAATATCTGGTCCGTGGAAGTTTCCGATATAATAGATGTGGGTTCAATTTTTCACTTTCCCTTGTCGGAACTTTTAATGGTACCTAATTCGTGGAAACATTCTAATTTTTTTTTTAAATATTATTTTTTAAAATTCAACTCGAAATATCTTATTAAAGGTGAATGGATTATATCTTTCCACCGCTATCTTTGGTGGTGTATGCATAAAAATATTAATTGTACATATCACATTTAATTAAACTAGTCTTGTTATACGCGCTTTGCGCGTGACCAAAGCGTGTACCTCATTTGATAACAAACATTAAAGAGAAAAATTAAATTTAATTATCAACTTATAAAAAGGTAAAATAATTCACTACAAAAATAATTTTGAGAAATTATTTATTTATAAAGGTTCTATATATAGAGATTTTATTACTAATTTAAATCCAGGATAAATTAGGTATTTTCTTGATTCAAAATGGGTTGAGTAACGTGTTATAGAGCGGATCAAGACCCAACCCGACCAAACTTTTACTAAGTTTTACTTTATTTGTTCTTTTTCAATATTTTAGTATTTAATTAAATTATATTTTTCTTTATTTTAGCTATATAAAACATGCCAAATTTAAAAAGAAAAAGTGTTTTAAAAATATTTTGACAAGATCTCTCTCGAGTCAATTCGGGTTGAATATCAACCCAATTTTAAATAGGTTGAAATGAGTTGGATTGAGTTAATAAATGAGCGGGTTATTAACCTGCTCAAACTTCAACAGATTGGACGAGTTGAGCGGGTTGAGCTTAATTTTGTCACCCCAACAAAATATCATGGCTTACATGTTGATTAAATATGCAGTACACCAACATAAGTTGTTCTTTTAAATAATAAATAATTGCTAATCCATTGTACGAGTTAATCATATCGAAGGTTCGAATTCCTCTTTTTCTGTCGGTGACTTGATTGACGCTATATAAATTAATTCATTGAATAATTGCTACATCCTAGCTCCTATCGCTAGAAATATCAGTAAAAAATATATGAAAAATCATTCTTTTTTCTATCAAAATTTAAACCTCGATTTATCCTATTTTCACTCACTTAGGTCACATCCTTGTTATTATTTCTATTTTTCAAGACTCCAAACTATAGCAATATCATAGTCATTTTCTTTTTTTATTTAATTTATATATAGTAAATATACGCAATTACTTTAAAATGCTACTTTCTTTAGAATTTTCAATGAGTTACATATTTATTGATTTTCTGTTGGTGTTTCCGTACGAATAATATGATTTTTGTGTGATTTAATTTGACTGAAAAAATACTAAACTTAGAACTTTACCTACAAAATATGATTTTTGTGTGAATTAATTTGACTTAAAAAAATACTTTTAACGATATGACCACAAGAGTTAGAAAGAGTCTCTCAACCACATAATTAAACCAACTGTATATATCCACTTGATTTTTCTTTTTATTAATTTCTAAATTAAACCACAATTATATCTTGAGACTCCTAAGATAGGGTGTGTTTGGTACTAAGGAAAACGTTTTCTTCAAATTAGTAAGTTTCTTTTAGTATTTAGTAAATATGAGAATAATTGCATATCTCGAAAAAGTGCTTTTCTATGTACCAAAGACAACTTCTTTTTTTCTTTAATGGTGGTGTCTGGTCTAATTTACACGTATATTAATTATTTTATTGAGCACTTGCTATTTCCTATCAAAACAATTACTAGGCTTTAATTCTGTCCACCAACATTTAGACAAATGATAATATAAAAATTAATCACCTCCTAAAGAATTTTGATTCTATCAAAAATTGAACCTCAATCTTTTTTACTTTCACTCACTTTATTAATCGATAAGCCGCATTAAATTTGTACTTTAACTTGATCTATGCCCTCAAATTTTGAGTGTGCATTGTTGCTTCCCTAGTACATGCAAGTGTACGTGGTCTACTCAACTAATATAGTGACTTTGAAAGAGCCGGGATATCGAACCCAAATGACTTCAATTTGCTCTTAATTATTTTCAAAAGAAGACGATGCAATGTGTGTCGTCAAGAAAAGTTGGTTATTAATTATTTCTACTAAAATATTAAAATTAAACTACTACTATGATCAAATATCTTGCTGCGAAGTTACCAAATTATGTGAGATTCCAGGACTGTAACCGTGTTGACATATATTCTAGCCTTAATTCCTATGATTACTCATGGGTTTTCTAATTACTGATTTACAGGGTTTAATTTATTAAGCATAGTCTCTAACCTCTCATTGACAGTCTAACTACATCGTTGAGTGGAGATAAGCATGATCAACGAAAATGCATTAAAGTTATCTTCGGATAGGTGTCACAAGTCTCTCATACATGAATCACCCTAGTTTACTAGAACAAACAAGCTCCCTATACGACAATACCCTATGTTCTATTCCCCCAACATCTCTCGAATCCAGGGTAGACAACAAGTATATTTCACGGTTGGTCAGGCTATGAAATGTAGATAAAAGGAATATAAGAGTAATTATACGAATAACCCATTCATAAATCATAAAAATCAAAGTCTAGAACATAGTCTATGGCTACAATTTCAGACTAGGAGAAATTAGTCACTCATTGTTTGTCTCAAACACAAAATTAGTCTAAGAAACATTCACAGAATGGATTTAAAGAAGAAAAGATAAAAGAAATAACCCTAGATGGAAGTTTTTCGTCTCTTCTCTCGTTCTTAGCAAAAATTAGATAATAACTAATGACTAAAAATAGTATTTAAACCTAAGAAATCCCGTTTTCCGACTTTTACTTTGTCACTTCAAAGTCCGTGATGTAGACTTGTCTTCACGCAGTGTATTTTGCACTTCTAGCTCATCCGACTAATTTTGCACTATCTTGCTTGAAGTCCGCGACGCGGGCTTTTATCCCCTTAGGTGTTTCATGTCTTTTTCTCCTTCTTTTCAACTCCCAACTTCTTCAACAATAGCCCGCAACACAGACTTTCTGTTTTGCAGCGCTGGTTCGTTTTTAATGCTCCTTTTTTCCGATTGTATCCTTCCTTATCTTCTGGCTATGAATCCAGACATGCATATCTACTTAAAAACCTGAAAAACACAATCAAAAAGCGCTCTCGGCCAAAGCTTAACGTGAAATAACAAAATTACATTAAAAAGCACTTAGACTCTATCAATTTGTCCTCTAACTAGGCTATGAACATGGGTAAATTTGGCTAATTGGACGTATAAATACGCCTAAGATCATGCATAATAAGCAAATATGTTAACTTACATAAAGTCGAACAAGTAGATATAGACTTCTAGCTACGTAATGTCTTATATGACAATACACATCCTAAATCTTTTATGCCATGTAGAACATACATGCCTACTTATTCAATTTTATACAAATTTAAATGTCTACTCGTGTACATTTAAAATTGAAGGGCGTAAATATCAGCTAAATCCAAATTAAAAAACATATTTATGTATTATCCAAACTCAATATTGGAAAGTTAATTATAATCACCTTTAAATGTTTTTCTCCCCTAAATACTTCAAAATGTTACTTTTTGTTTTTTTCTCTTATTAGTGTACATGTACACTATAGTAAAGTAGTCCACTATAACCTTACATATTTCTTTAGTACCATATTACATACAATGTGTAATCTTGTGTAAGTAAATTTTGACTGCAAAAACACTAACACTATAACCACAAGAATTCTAAATACTCTCCCAACCACACATAAACAAAATTACAAAACCTTCCAATTGTAACAAACTCTTTTTATATCTCAACTCTCATCCACATTCAATTTAACTTCAACTATAAACTAGGAAAATTTCCCTCACTTTGCTACTGTCACTAACTAATAATTCTTTATTTATACCACCCTTCTTGTAGTACTCTTAGTGCAAAATGAGTGAAGATGGTGGACAATAATAATAGCCAAAAAAATGAACCATCATCAAGTGTTGTACTACTCTATTGTAGAGTATGTAAGAGGGGATTTAACAGTGCTGGGGCACTAGGTGGGCACATGAGATCTCATGGGGCAGTAGGGGATACTAGTAATAGAAACTATGGAGAAGAAATTAGTCAACAAAAATATATGATCAATAATTTTAGAAGGGATAAATTGGAGGGTCAGAAACACTCGTATAATCTTCGTACAAATTCTAATCGATTAATGTTAGGGAATAATCGATCAACAAGTGATCATGATCTAGTAGATGATGAAAAATCGGAGTATTATTACTATGATCATGATGTTAAGGAGAAACAACATTGTTCAAGAGAAGAAGAAGAAGAAGATCTCGCGAATTGTTTAGTCATGTTATCGAACAAATCTTATGATTTATCGGATAACAACAACAACAACAATAACAAGGAGGAGAAAAACAAGGCTAAAGAAGTGGAAAAGGGAATGTTTCAATGTAAAGCATGTAAGAAAAATTTTAATTCGCACCAAGCTTTAGGGGGGCATAGAGCAAGTCACAAGAAAGTTAAAGGGTGTTATGCTGCAAAACTAGATGACAACATTAATGATGACAACAACAACAACGATGATGATGATGATAATGATGATAATGACATTGATGAAGACTCAATGATCTCTCCTAGTGATTTAATTTTGCAAGAATCTAACTCTTTTCAACCCCAATCTCCAACATCATCAAGCTCATTTTCAAGAAAGAGATCAAGGGTTCATCAATGCTCGATCTGCCATCGAGTCTTCTCATCTGGCCAAGCCTTGGGTGGACACAAAAGGTGTCACTGGCTAACATCTAGTTTGCCAGAGACTACCTTTATACCTACTTTTCAAGAAATTCAATATCACAACCAAGAACAAATACTATACAACAAGCCTTTATTTACCAACTCTCATCGACCACTAGACCTAAATTTCCCAGCACAACTAGGCAATCCAGCTGAAGTTGGGCTAAAACTACACAATAATCCATTTGAACATGAAGGCCCAAAAAGTCATCTCCAATTATGGACAGACCAACAAGTTGATTTTAATCAAAATGAAAAACAAAATCACAAGTCCAAAGATTGTTTAAGTAGGGAAGAAAATAGAAAGGCCAAGGAAGCTGCAAAATTGAGTGACCTTAAAGATGTTAATTTGGATACAGGCTCTTCTTGGTTACAAGTAGGAATTGGTCCAACTCCTGATATTTTAGCAACACTATAAGGTTAACATTAAAATCATCGTTTTGTCAAGTATAAAATATAGTTAAACATTATACGTTTCGTCCCAATTTATACGACAAATATATATTATGGGATGTTCCAATGTTTAAAATTTTCACAATAATACTACCAATTAGTATTCTATCCATTTTTTCACTAGTTACAAGTTTTAATTGTCAACCTTAATGTATCAAATTGATTTGTTTCGTAAACTATCACATAATATTTGCATTATTAGTGTTTTAAAAGATAGTTTTGGAGCAAAATATCTCGAGGCTTATGTGTGAATATTAAAAGTGTGAAACTCTTAGAAATGTTGTTTGAACTTTTTGCCCTTCATTAAAATACTCTATTTTAGATAAAATCGTATTTTCACTATTTTTCTTAATTTATTATTTTATCTTTTATTTATTTAATTTCAGGATTCACTTGTGAATTAGAATTTCTTTATATTTGGAATACACTATGCTATTTAAATAATTGTCTAGGCTACGAAGAAAAAAGAAAAAAAATACTATTATATTTCTAATATTTAAGACTATGACATTAACTAAAACTTTAATTATCAAATATTTTATTAATAAAAGAATGTAATATAACAACTTTAAAAAGAAAAAGAGTAATTAAAATTACGTCAAATTAATAGTATTTATTTAATTTTGTTTATAAGAATATTGTATTTATTTTAACGACGAGTATTATTTATATATAATTTTTAAATTGACACGATATATACGTGCAAAATCACGTACACTAAACTAGTCTCGCAAAATACACCTAAACATGTCCAATGCCCAATGCTCGAGTCTCGCCTAACAGTTCTTCAATTGGACTAGAAATAGGAAAATATATCCTTATATATTATTTTGATTTTAAAAATTGATTTAGTCATGAACTAAATAAATTAATTTTATCAACTCCTAAATAATTCAATTTTTTATTGTTAATTTAATTCCTAAAAACCTTATCAATATTAATGCAACTTTACTTCTTTTTTAAAAATAGAAACTCACTCTGGAAATTATTCATTGACCCCTCCCTTATAGGCACAACAAAGCAGTCAACACGAATACAATTAATTTTTTTTATGAAAAAAAGAAAAGAAAAGAACAGAACAGAAAAGAAAATCTAGCTAGTACGTATGATAAATGTGCTTATTAAATGACATAAAATAATAAACACTTTTGTTTATCTAACTCCGGGAAAATTTGTCTCTAATCAAGGGCGAGCGGCTCTAATCTCAATGAATGTTATTTTATGTTTGATTGGACTAATATCGAGGAATTATTTATTTTGAAATTATTATTTATCTTACATTGAAGGTGAAATAACAATTTTATTATAATTAATTTCAGAATAACTTATTTCCTGATCAAACGAGCCATAATTGTCTTTAAAGCTTCAAGCTTTTTTTTTCCTTTTACTTCCCAGTTCCCATACATGTTACCTTTTCCACCCAAAAAAAGGAGAAAATTAAATATCCAAAACCTAAACATAAACTAAGTGCCACGTACGTTATTGTTGCTGCAAAACCTAATCCTAAATATATCTATATATATATACACAATTACACATACATTCTTCTCAAACAAATTACAAAGTATTACCTTCTTGCCACAACTCATGGAGGAGATCAACAATGATTTATCCATCATAAGACCCAAAATAAGACCAAAGATTGTTAATTTACATATTCCCCACGAGATTATGTTTGATATTCTCAAAAGGGTTTCACCAGTCAAATCTCTGTTGCGATTCAAGTGTGTTTCTAGATGGTTTTGCTCCCTTATGTCTCAAGTCTCATTCATTGAAGCACATCATCATCAAAAAGATTTGTCGTCGGATCATCTACTTGCCAATTTCCCAAATCACCTCACTCGTCAAACCCTCATCACTAATTTAAACGACGAGAAAAAAAATGCCCAATTAGATTTTTCCCTGTTTGAGTACTTGAATGAGCCATATTTTCGTGACCTTCACTATCTTGAATCTCTCAATGGTCTAATTTGCCTATGGAATGATGATAAAGATGTTGTAATTTGTAATCCTTTCACGAGACAACATGTTTTTCTTCCTCAACTCATGACCAAAAAAGTTTACTTCACTTGTTGTTCTTTGGGTTTTGATCCAACCATCAAGAAACACAAAGTTGTGATGGCACAACGGATTGTTGATACATCTCCAAAATGGAATATTTTCACTATTGGGGTGGACAAGTCATGGAGAGAAATTCATTGTTACGCTCAATTCTTCCCTATGATAAACAATTGTATTCATATTGATGGGGTCATTTATTCAGTAAACTTTTATGATTTTGTAGATGACAAACACATAGCTGCATTCAATGTTGGAGAAGAAAATGTTAGAATAATATCATTTCCTCACGGAGTAAAGTTATCCCTTTCAATGTTTTCACCAAAAATAGTTGAAATTAAGGGGGAAGTTGCACTTCTAGATCACAAGTGTTTTAACCGCACTGGTAAAATATTTGTGTATACTTTAATTGATGGAACAATATGGGTGAAAAACCAAACAATTGAGCTACCATCAAAATTCAAAGAGAAATTTATGCACTATGGATTTACGTCCACACCTAAAGGAGAGATTGTATTGATTCCATCCTTGAAAATCAATCCGATTCGTTTGGAGTTTATGTACTCATTCTTGTTCTATTATGACAGAAATAGAAACCAAAAATGGATGAAATTTGAGTTACGTGGAATTGGTAAACGATATTTCAAAGAAGTGAATGATAGTGTTTGGTGTAATCTCGTGGAGACTATGTGGAGCTTGATATAACGCTTTGATTTAATGTATTGTTTTTTATTTTAAAATTCTTTCTTTGTTAACTTGGGATTAATTTAGTCCTAACAATATTAATTTAGAGAAATTTTACTATACATACAAAAATTATTAGACTGGCTGTTGACATGTAACTTGTGTTACATACTATGGCTTTTTGATGCAATGGAAGACACAATACTGTTTCATGGACTTATACAATCATCTCAGGGGGACAGCGGAACCGGCAGTTATCGGTTCCGGTCTGGTTTGTGCCGGTAATAATCCGGTTCCGGATCCGGACCGGTGGACTGCCGGTAAGGGACCGGGGGGAGGGGAACCGGAATGGGAACCGGGACAGGATGGGGGTTTTCCTCCGGTTATTACTCTGGTCCGGTAAAACCGGTTCAGGAAATTAAAAAAAAAAATTATTTTATTTTATTATTGGACGACCGTTGGGGTGTGGGGCCCCCAACGGTCAAAATTAGAAAAGCAGTCATAAGAGCCGTTCAACGGCTCTTTATTTAATTTTTTATTTTTTTTTTAAATTTATTTAACTAACCCCTATATTTCTCAACTATAAATACCCCTCCCCTTTAAATATTTTTCCATCAAAAATTCTC
>JBCEWC010018159.1:0-12103 GCA_038996855.1 Solanum aculeatissimum
GCATAGAGAACAATCAGAACAAAAAGACAAAAGAATTTCTCGAACTAAAATATGTTGAGGGGTACTAACACTTACCCAGTGAGACAAAATCATTACCATGCAAATTAAATTGTCATTAACACCCCTCTTTCTTATAAAATAAATAAATAAGTTACGGCACTTGAGTACTACCTGCTCAATACGTTGGATACCTGCAGCAACCACTGAACCCCTGCGCAGACGCTGGATTTTCTCAATCAGCCAATCATCAAATGCATCACCCATTCCCAATTGTAAAACCTGTTTAGCCACCCAGAATGCTTTCCTCCTAAAATGAATCCAAGTCAACAGGTCCAGTGAAGTCCATCACACAAGTGCATTTACAATCAAGTCCAAGAGCTTAATTTGCTAGTTACCTGATCCATCCACCATCTTGGAGCTGAAAAATGACATCGACAAGATCTAATATAGGCACCGTTAAATTTGGTGGCAGCCACTACAGTAAAAAAACCAAGAGGTTAAGAGCTGTTTTAGGAAGTATATCAAATATAAAAGCATCCTTAAATAAATTAACCTTCTTATCTTTCTATAAACAATGAATCATAAGCAATCTATTCTTTAGCGTTGAATAGTGCAAGTACATATTTTCTTTCCAAATTAGACAAGTGACTACCTCACTGGGAAAGGTGGGATCAATGGGAGCAGCAACAAGAGATTCAGGTGATGCATGTGAGTTAGTTTCAACTGATTTTGATGTCGTCTGCATGTTAGGGGTTGACTTTCTATTTGCATGCACCTTATGGTCATTAGTTGAATCCTCAAAAGTTTCTTTGTGGGGTCTTTTTGGAGGAGAGAGTGCAACATAATCTTTTCTGAATCTTGATTCATGTCCCGCGTGATCTTGCTCCACCCCTGGAGTTGCATTCTTGCTTTCAGTATTAGAACACTGACCCTTGGAGGATAAGATATCAGTTCGGGGGCTTATACCATGCGGAGGTTCTTTACTCGTTTGGCATTCAGTTCCATCCAGGTCAACTGAAATCCAGTATCCATATAAACTATTTATAACTAACACACAGGATGAAGCCCCACTCTTTTCCCCCTCATCAATCTAACTCAAATTACTTACCGTGTAATGTTTCAATTATGGACAAGGAATTTGAGAAGCTATATGTCTGCATAAAAAATCAAAGGAACAAAGAATGAAGGTAAAATCAAGTCTCTTTGTTCTAAAAACTATCCAGACTAAGAATTCTATGAACAGATAATTTTTTCAACCTGTGAATCCACACTGAGGAAGTCCCATACTTCAATGGAGTTGGAAACAGTTGGGAGCAGCAGAAGTTTCTGAGGAAAGCAGAAACAGAAGCCATATAAAATACAAAGTAAAAGCAAAATAACAGATAAAAAGTAAACAAGATTCTTTTGAGGATTATATACCAAAATCCAGTTTCCTGATTAATCTTAAGATTCTCTTGGCAACCCATGACATCCAAATAGCACTTGAGCTGGTAAAAGTATTTTATTGATTTGAAGAACATAAAAGACAATTCTTGGCAAAGATGAAAGTCCAAGTACTATTAAAGAACTAAGACCAAGATAAAGTGCTAAGATAAAACTCGAAGTATAGCAATATTTTAAAGGAGAAATTAGGTGTGAGAATAACATTTCATCATTATTTAGATATCATAGCGAATGTATGTATGATATCACTCTGATCTGGAAGAAAGAAATATTGTTTGCTAAGAAAGGGAATGTCACATGCCGTCTATTACAGTATCACCTTCAAATATATGTCAAGTGATTTGCAGCGTTCTCGAATGACAGGAACATCCAGACTTGAAGAGAGGAAATGCTTGGGAGGTAAATGAAGATTGTACTCTGGAAACTCCTTAAGACGCCAGTGTAGATCCTCAAAATGTTGAAACCTGCAACCAGTAGCCTAAAACTAAATTTGATGCAAGAGATTCTTGAGATGACAATCTCTACAAAAGAGTGATCATCACCAATGCCAAACAGTAGAAAGTTCACATCACTCTACCTTCTTTTGATAGACCAACTATTATTGTTCATGTCCATAACAGATATGGAATATACAGCAAAAGTTTTTGAGCCACTTCTTACGATATTAGCACTCAGGACCTGCAACAGAGAAAAAGTTTATTCAGTAGCCATCCAAGATCAATCGGATTAACGATTAAGTCCGTAACATGGACAAAAGGATGGCAATCAAATCCATACCTCACTTCTTAATTTCAAAAACGAATCAGCTATTATAGAACCTTTTGTAGAATAAGGGCCCATATTATGAATTTCCAAAAAGCTTCTTGACGAGACAGATGATGATGCAGTTCTGTCACTAGAAATTCGACTGAATATTTCTGTCTCAGACACATCACTTAGACCATCCGGTTTCACATTTTCTTTGGAATTTAATATATCTTGTCCATCCCCCAGTAAGAAGCTGGTTCTTTGTATCTCCTGCCACATGTGTTCCGTTTGGTTGCTTAATCTAGACCTTTTCCGCCCAGACAGTACTCTATTTAAGTGTTTAGAGCGGATATGTGCTTTACTAGCTTTTCCTTTTCTTCTCTTGTCGCCTTCATTATTTTCAAGTGGATGATGAATTTGATTGACATTCCTTATATTTTTCCCATCCCACACTTGAGTGCCTGGAGAGTCAAAACCTGTCACACTGCTGGGTTCTTCATCTTCAGTAGTGTAAGAACTACTGCTCTCTGATTCAACCTCATCTGACTTATGTTCATTTTCCTCTTGATACGAGTAATCTGGAGGATAAATTGGTCTGTGCAAATTACCTTGCGAGGGAGCATTGTCCTTCACATAATGCTCAGCTCCAACCTTGTTTACTCTCTCATTGTCTTTCTGTTTAGCTTCCTTTGAGTGTCTCAGCGATTTTGGTGCACTTACCAATGAACTCTTTTCGAGCGTATCAAATGCTAGATTGGCCTCTTCTTTTCGTTTATAATTTCTGCCTTTTGCCCATATATTGTCTAAATTTTCAGGGGCCAGGGCTTCAGTCTTTCTACGAGAAAGCAAATCTAGCATTTGACCCCACTCTCCTCCAGAGTGGTGTCTCTGAATACCTCCTCCATCATCTGCATCGGCTTGTGATGGCAAAAAACTCCAAGAATGAGTACACTGAGCATCAACTGAAAGCAAAGGGTCCAACGACAAATCTTTTCCATTCATGCTGTTCGGGGCATGCTCCTCAGTATTATTAGATTGATCATTTTTTAGTTGTACAAGCTCAACACCCTTAGCAGAAGGATCTAAAACCCGAGAAAAATGATCTGCTGATATTTTACCAGATTCAACTGGCCTGGAGTGTGGTTCCGTTTCTGCTGCTGTGATTCCTTTATCGCCCTTCTTTACAGAAACAACTAGAGACTCAATCCTCTCGTTAATGAACCTGACAAAAGTTACTGAACAAATAAAGAGAAGAAACAAAATTTGACTACAACAACCAAGATCTAGGAAGCTATTACCTCGGATTAGCTAAATTTAATATTGGTCTCATTACAACACAAGCAAGAAGCTCCCTGACAATGTTGTGGAATAAAGAGCATTGTGCATCCTCTGTCTGAAAAGTGTATGAAATGAGACCATCCATAAGATGCTGGAGTACCTGCAGATCAAGAAGACTAGTACAAGATAAATAAAACCATCCTAACCAAAAGAGCTTTTACAAAACAGTTGATTATCAGTTGTTAAGAAATAATAAAAATGAAATTACTTTGTGCTCAGCCTCCGGAGAAAACAAAGCAGGATGTAATTTGTTGTCTGCAGCCAACACCAGTTTAAGCTCCAGATCTAGCTCTTCAATTGTCATAGATCTTGGCCGTTTCTTCTGAATTCTTATTTTGGTAGCACGAAACAGCTCCAAGTGAGTGCATATTAGATTGATAATATCTCTGCATGTGTTCAGTTGAATGACTTTTTCTTTAAGATAAAAAGTTAAGGTAAAGAGGAAATCTTCAGCAACATCCAGGAGTTAAAATTTTAAACCTTGTGATAAGATCTATAAGATTAATAGTTCTCATGCGACATGAAATTTCCCCTAGTACACCATTCATGATCTGCACAAGTTCCTCAGGACCCTGTGTATCAGAAGTTATGCGTGAGTACCAGAGATTTGTGACCCACTCAGAAACTATATGTCTGGTGAAGTGATCTATTGCTTCTTCGACAGCAGGGGAATTTACTTTCTTCCTCCAGGTAGACTTCTCATTAACTGTTTTTGGAGTATCAATATGTTTCCCCCGAAAAGTGTTGTTTGATAAGGATGACTTGCCTTTATATGTTACAGCTTTTTTCCGTGCGTCAAAATCAAGAGACAGATAACGAAGGGAAACAATTAAGAGCGTGGCGGCAGGCAAGTTGACAAAAACTGAGGAGCTTGTCACTGCAAAGCAAAACAAGGGGAAAATGACAATTTAAGTTTATAAGGCCTGTCGTCATACTATGTTCTAAAGAAGGGTCAACTGTAAGTTAAATTCGGATAGTAGACTCAACAGATTGCAAACACTCAGCCTTCATCACACTACAGTTACGAAAAAAAGGATAGTATCTCTCAAAGATGCATATAGATGCTTACAGAAACAGAGAAATTTATCATGACAGGCATACAGAAAGCGTAGGTTCTTAGACTTAACTCCTACATGGGCAGCCACAATACAAGAAACTTTATACTGGGAAACAGTTGAAGTGATGAAGTACAGCAATTGCATCAACAATTGTTCCGCTACATCAATGAAGTAATTTACAGCATCATACTCAACCCCCAAGAAAAGTGGCCATCACAACTACAGAAATGCTCGAACATTATTAAAAAATGGTTTCTCTGAGAAGCAAAGAGAAGGATCAAATCCTTCAATGAACTCCGGTAAAGCCTTATAGCAACAGATTGTTTCCTGCTTTGAGCACACATCATTTCAAGAGAAGATACTAAGATAAAAAGACATTTACATAGAATTACATTGAGGAAAAATGTACTCAAAACATATCTTCATGCATATTGCTTGACCAGCAGGGGTGGAGCTAGACTATGGCTTATGGGGTATGGCCAAACCCAGTATTTGTCTTAAAAAATTTCATTGAATATGCACAAATTATTAATTTAGAACTCATTAACCTAAAACAAGAATCCCAAACCCATAAGCTTCAAATCCTGGTCTGCCTTTGTTGACCAATCATGCATGTCTTCACAATTTTATTAAGTCGTTAGTCATCAGGCATAAATCAAAGGAGGACACTTTCACTTGCGCCTGACATCTATTAGTTACTCCAAGTTTAAGCTTCTCAACTTGGATCTATCACATATTAAGTAGTCAGAAAAGTTGCAAAGGAATAGTCCATGCCATTCAGGCAACATTTGTTTTCTTTTACTGCCTTGCACTCATAAATATTTAGGTTGCATTCTTTCTTCAGATTGGCTTATATGCCTTCCTGCATCGAATCTATTGGTTGAATCATTGTGGACCTTGAAAATGATATCCAATAGAGCAAATTGTAAGAAAATTGTGACTCCTGTGCATCATGCCAATTGCCACAAGAATAATTATCCATAATTACTTCCAGCCTTTAGGAACTTGTTCTTGATAGTTTCATTGATTTTGTCTTCTTTTATTCACCTAGCTTTGTGGATTTTTCTATAGGAATCCCAGTGTGGAAAAACAGGACTTCTTGCAGTCTGGAAATAACATCTCATAGTCTTGAGGTCTATTATTCCAAAACTTCCATCCTCTCCATCTCCAACCTCTTATTCAGGTGATGGATACTTTCTCTCGCAAGAGTCATTCTCAGATGGCAAGTTGAAACAATATGAAGTAAAAAGAGTACCTTTTTTTTTCTCAACCACATTATAAACTGATCAATCAAGGAAGAAATCACGACACAGACCAGGAAGCCTCATTTGAGGTCCCTAAATCTTGCCTGTAGAGAATCACTCCACAAAGCTGATCAACGGACTAATTGATTGAAAGTCAATCAAGACCTTATTCTTGGAACAGGATCCTCGCTCCTTTTCCAAGGATCAAATCTCTGGGGTTGCCATCTCTTCTCAAAAGACCTTCAAGCTAATCATCCACCTCTGTAAGAAGGTCATTGAAGAAAGAAAAAGATATGCGATGCATCTGAACCATCTCACAAGCTCTATTCTACATTTCGAAAGCATTGTTTTTCTGAGTGAATTACTGTGTATTTAAAAAAAAGGAAAGAGAAAAATATTGTTGGTAAGGTTTTGTATCAAAAGATTGAAAAGAGTGAAAAAGAATTGAGTGTAGACTTAGGAGCTATACTCAAAAGCTAGAAGAGAACATCCTTACAACCCAAGGGGACTGGAAGAAGATCTATTTTGGATCCTAACTAGTATAAAATATCTAGTGTTAAATTTTCTTTCAGCACTTTACTGTTTGCATGAACTGTTTACTGCTTTTCAGTTAAATAGTTGACCGCTAGAAACAAGAAGTCGACTAATAAAATTGAAAAGGATCAATTCACCCCACCCTCCGACCCCCCTTTGCACTTTCAGAAACTAGCTCACAAATTTATTCCAGTCATATATAACTTGATTATACCATTTTATTTAGAAAGCTTGTTCAAAATGTATAAAACAGTTTTCCTACTTGTGATTCGGGAGGTTGAGATTCTGAATTCTAAAGTTGAATTCTCACTTGGCAACTACTTTTGCAGTTCATCTGACGGTTTGCTATTTCGGGATCTGATGGTGTACAAATCCTGTTAAGAATGGTCTTAGCCTTGCAAATAGGAAGTATCCAACCACCTATTGTTTTTGCTTTTTCTTTTTTTGATTGGTAGTACCCAACCACCTGTTATCAATAACAATCTATTAGACCTATATTCCTTGTTTTCTATCCAGATCTATTTGATCCTTCATCCTAAATGGAAATATCTGGCATCCCAGACCTCAGATCATTGTACAAGCGAATACAATTTAAATACAAATTTGCATAACTTTACCTTAGGTAAGATCTTTTCAATAATTTACCGAACTCCACACATTTTATTAGTAATTATTATCTTCGCAATCTTTGTCTTCCCAATAGATTTAAAATATGTGACACCAAAAGCACTAGATCTTAACCTAAGCATCAACAGTATCTATGCATGATCTAGCTCAAATCAAGAACACAAGGAACAGTATCTTCTGCAACAACAACAACATACCCAGTGAAATCCCACAAGTGGGGTCTAGGGAGGGCAGAGTGTACCTACCTTGGGATTTAGACGGGTTGTTTCCGATAGACCCGCGACTTAAGAAAAATAGTTCAAAGCAAATAAAAAAGAAATAATAGAAATGAAGAAATCATAAAAGAGATACTACAAAAAGCATGACAATATTTTAGAAAAAAAATGGTGACTACAACAAAATAGTGCGATAATTGAAGTACAAGAAACAATTCATAGTAACAGAACTCGGAGGACAAAAAACTACAAGAGAAATACTAGGACTATTAGTGCGGAAGGATGAACAAGACAATGTTCTACCACCTACTATCCTTCTACCCGAATTCGTGCCAATGAAAATCTTATATCTAAGACTATGTCCTCAGTAAGCTGCAACAACATTATGTCCTGTGTAATCCCTTCTCCACTGTACTTCTTTGGCTTATCTCTAGGCTCCTAAAAGCATCCATAGTCAATCTTTCACACCTCCGCAGTCGAGCATCCATGCATCTTCTCTTCACATGGTTCCTCATTTCCACATCTTGTCTTTCATCGAGGTCACTCCTACTTTGTTTTGGATATCTTCATTTCTAATCCTATCTCTCCTAATATGCGTACACATCCACAGTAATATCCTCATTTCTAGGACTTTCATCTTTAGAATATGAGAGTTTTTGATTAACCAACGCTCTATCCCATACAATATAGTTGTCGAACCACTACACTATAACTTGCCTTTAAGTTTTGGTAACACCTACTTATCACACAATACTCCGTATGCAAGCTTTCATTTTATCCACACTACATTAATATGATGTGTGACATCATGTCAATCTCCCTGTGAGAAAAGATATAAGAGAAAAATGGTATTGGATTGTTGATTCTACATTATTACAATGAGATCCTATTTATAGACATTACATTAGACTCCTTTTCCCAACTAGGACACTACATTATAATCCTTTTTCAAATAGTATTCTATATATTCTTCATATTCATATTCGTATTCCTGTTCCGATTCTAAGTAGGATTGTATATACTATTCATGTTCCTATTCTATTCTAACATTCCTCCTCAAGTTGATGCATATAAATCATATGTACCTAGCTTGTTACAGATGTAATTAACACGAGGATCAGTAAGAAACTTGGTGAAGATATTTGCAAGCTGATCACTTGACTTCACAAAATTGTTCATCAATCTCAATGTGCTTATTTCTTTTCATGAAATATTGGATTTGATGCAGAATGTGATAAAAACACATAATGATCAGCTACACGATGAGTCATGCCAAACTCTTAAATTATTGTGCTTAACTTTCCAAACCAAGATCAAGAAGACTATTTCAAACCACAGACTCACCTGTGTAATCGACATACAAGGCTACTAAACTCCTCCTGAGCAAAAAAACTAGGTGGTTTCCTTATATAGACTTCTTCATAGTGCAACAATTGCTGAAAAATGCTCAAAATTAGGAATAAAATATATGGATTGTCTTGAAATCAATGGACAAGTCGATATTAAACAAGAAAGTCACTGAAAATTGGTAGGACACATGTTCATGCATTGGAGATTTGTTGGTTGAAAGTGGTCATAATTTGAGAAATAGAATTATATGGATAGGGTCGGAATGATGGCATAACCCTACTAAGAAAGAGAACTATATGAGTAGGGTCAGAACGATAGCATGACCTGACCCTACCAGAAAAAGAAATTATATGGGAAGAGTCAGATGATGGCACGACCCTACACAAATAAGAATGTAGTCACCGAAAAGAGAGATGGTGCTACACAAATTAGATAAGAGAAAGTAACTACCGAAAGATGGCATCGTGCTACATAAATAAGACATAAGAAAATAGTCACCGAAAAGATGTACGATATTAAGCAAATTAGATATGAGAAAATAGGGCTATATAGGTACGATAGGAGGGTACGGTTAAGCAGGTAAGCGAAGGCTCTCTCTCTCGCTCTGTGGTCTTATGTAAAGCCTTTCCGCCTATCTATTCTTTTTTTTTCTCTTTATTCAAAGTAAGCAGATCGAAAGCACAAAAAGGAATGTCTTAGCGTGCCCTTACTCTAATTCGAAATCCGTCTCTTTCTTTCTATTCTAATTCCTCTCCCTTCATTCCTCGATCCGCTTGTAAATTCTTGGTGTAATAATCACTCGTAAATGATTGGTGTAAGAATTTATCACTAATCCGGTGTGATCAGTCTCATCCACCGGAAAGATAAACGGTGACCCAACTTTTGCTAACATAATCATCGGCCAGACATGCGGCATATATGGGTAATAGTCATACGTCGACAACAAAAGCTCTTTGATTCTCTACAAAGATTATAGAAGCTCTGATACCATGTGAGAAGAAATAAAGGAAAAATATTATTGAATTGTTGTTTCTATATTATTACATTGAAACCTTATTTATAGACACTACATTAGACTCTTTTTCCAATTACATTATAATCCTTTTCTAAGTAGTGTTCTATATATTATTCTTATTCATATTCCTATTACTATTACTATTGCTATTCCAAGTAGGATTGTATATACTATTTTTATTCTTATTCCTATTCTAACACTCCTCATTTCCTTGGATAATAAGACTCAAAATACTTGAAACTTCCTTTATTTAGATGACATTTGCATCAAGCCTCACTTCCAGGCTAGCTTCAGGCGTTACGTCACAGAACTTGCACTCCAAATATTTTGCCTTAGTCCTATTCAACTTGAACGGTTAGACTCCGGGATCTGTCTCCAAACCTTCAACTTAGCATTAACTCCCCCGTGGGTCTCATCAATTAGAACTATATCATCTGCAAATAAACACCTTAGATTCTCCACATCAATTCATCAATTGCTAAGGCATATAAAAACGGGTTAAGTGATGATCCCTGGTGCAGCCCATCACAACTGGGAAGTGCTTTGAATCTCCTCCCGATATCCTTACTCTGGTCTTGGCTCAATCGTCATGTTCTTTGATCGCCCTAGTGTACACCACAGGTACTCCTCTAGGAACAGTATCTTCTTTCTATTAAAAATGCATGTTAGAGAAACATAGAATATTTCTCTCCATGAACAAAACTGTGTAATCAGAAGAAACAGAGATAAGATTTGAAACCTATGGGTTCGGGATTTTAGTCCTTTTGAGTTATTGAGTTTTTAAATAATAATTTAGACATATTAAATGAAATTTTTAAGAGAAATATAGGATTTGAATTAAAACTACTGGGTTCTGGCGAGCCTGCTTCCAACACTCTCACTCTGACCCCAGTGATCAGGACAAGATAATCACGGCCAGTCAGGAATCACACCATGTTTTTTAACCAGGTGCACCCCTCTGTCAAAGTGTTCTTACAAGGTAGTATTTTGACACCTGAATTCACATAGGGTAGCAAATTCAAAGTCCGGCTGACTGAGTTGATACTGGTCAATATACTTGAGCAGCAGTTCTTTTCATTTCTCCTACTTTGGTTTATTAAGTTTGTAACATCTACATTTAGTAACTCATTCCTCCTAATGAGCTTGCTAGTTTAAAAAGGCTTTTAGGAAGTTCTCCATTAAAGTGACTCTACATTGTCATTTCATAGTCAGTTTCAGCAGTCACACTCTGATCCTTGGGCTTTGGGAGTTGCGTGAGCTCAATTGTAGCACATCCAAGCCACCATAGAAGCTGCATTTTTCTCTCCTCATTGGAGTAGTTGAATGAAAAGCAAAGAATTTGCCAGGTCAAATACTTGCAGCATAGTTGAAGATACAGGAAGGAGCAGAAGCATCGAGTAAATACAAGAGGAGAGGTGGCCTAAATGAGCCTCTGTACATTTACATACTTGGCATCCATTATTAAGATCCTAATCAAACTCCATTCACAACCAAAATAAGAAACCATTGAATTCGTCCTACTTATCCATGGAAAAATGGGATTTTAGAAGACAGGGGATCAATTCCCTACTTCAAGGACATCTATATATATAAAAAGCAGCCCACCAGGATTTCGGATTCAAAATATGAAGTTCAATATGTACTAGTTGTCTATACCGTGTTATTCAACTAGAATAGAGCTGGGGATTTATTGAACTCATTTAAAAAGAAAATGAAGACTCACGAGACATGAGATAGGAGAGGCCAATAGCGCATATGATTAAGAAAACAGCTCTCTTCTTAGCTTCCTCGACCAGCTCTCCAACAGTTTCGCTCCTCATTTTCTTCAAATCACCTAATTCACAGCACCAACAATAACTATCACTCACTCATAAACTAGTTGACTTTGATCGTTCATCATTTTGATTAATTGGTAACAGAGGAATCTGAAAGAGTATGATATGGAAGTCTGGAATTGAAGTGAATGTGATAATTTATTCTCTCTGTGTGGAAAATGTTGAACGGAGGAGTACCAGTAGGTGTCCGTCCTAACTCCTAATCAAACTTTGACTGCTCCAGATTTTTATTTACTTACGTATGCGCTTCAAATGTAAGAGGAGCACGTTTACACAAAATTAAAAGAAATATCAGTTTTCCAACTAATAAATACGCCCAATTCAAGCCGACACCTTTTTTCTTTAATTTATTTAGAAAAAATAATATTATTTATTTATTTGATAAATATTTAATGACCCTATTTGTATGTTTGGTACCAAAAAATAAATTAAATTATTATTTATCTTCTCATGTTTGACTGGTGAGGAAAAAATATTGTTCAATATATTTGTCTTTGGTTAATGAGGGAAAAAAATTATTTTAGTGTTTGGCAAGAGAGTAATAAATTGAGGTGGTTTGGGAGGTGGGGTAAGATGGTGTGGGTTGTGAGTTGGACTATAACTTTTTTTAAAAACAAATATTGTTAGATATTTAATTATTTATGGTCCTAAGTGCAGCACTACTTCATTATATTGGAGCACTAATATAGTGCAATAT
>JBCEWC010018160.1:0-12103 GCA_038996855.1 Solanum aculeatissimum
TTAAGAAAACAATGATTAATGTAGCAAGATTACCACTTTACCCCTATTTATTAGGTAAATAAATTAGGGGTAAAAAGCTTTAGAGGTCTAATTTGATAAATAAATTAGGGATAGAATAGGCAAAAACAATGTCTTATCTTGAATTCTAAAAATTGACAAGTAAAAATGAAAACCAAATTAAGAAATTTTTGACATCTAATTGTGAATGGAGGGAGTATAAGAAAAGGACTATGATTCAATGGAATCAACAAGCCATTATCGCTTCAACTTCCAGTCAATGCAAATACTGTACCATATGACTTTTCTTTTCAACAAGAATCTTCATCTTTGAAAAAAAACTCTTATCTATTTCAGGCATCACAACCACATACTAATTGCAAACTTTGTTTCAAACAAACTTGAAATCAAATATGAAGAGAACATGAAAGTGTATTTAAACTTGTAAAATTTTATAACTTAGCAAGTGTAAAATGAGAGAGGGAAGTTTGAGACTTAATGCAAGCTAAACAAATTAACTTATACTTCTTTTAACAGTGAAAGAAAAAAAAATTATACTATCTCAACTACAATATTAGATTAACAGTGAAGTAGTTATGCATATTTTGCAAGATAAGCAACAGATAAAGGGAGCGTAGAACTGGAAGAGTTGAGGCCATGCTTCACATTGGTAAGTGCAAGTTGATAAGAAATTCCAAAATTAAGGACAAAATATTATTTTTTTTTTCCATGGTAGCAGCCAGGTTGGTTGGGAAACAACATTTGATCACTAAAACACTTGAGAAATAAGATGTGGGTAAGTCACATAATGCCTCTCATGGCTACAACAAAATAAAGAGCTATAATGAGCACAAAACTGGTATAAAGATTGAGTTAACCACTGGATTAAAGGCATGCCTATATATCCCTATACAACCACTGGATTAGAAATGAATCAAATGCTAAATAGGCCAAAGGACTACAATCTAACAAATCAGAACTACATGAACAGGCATGACAAACTTAGTTTTTTCATGAAATCAAAACAAAAAGGAAGCTGAAAAGATCGATTTGAAGACTAGATTTCCTAACATTATCAAAAATAGCATTATATCAGCTTAAAGACAGATTTCAAGATATTTTTCGAAAGAAACAACGACATATAAAATAATAGAGACCAATACACAGCACATTGCAGCGATACAATCACAACAGTAGTTAAAAGGCCTTACTTCAACGTAATTTTGACATTTTATCATTCTTCAAACTACACTAGGAAGTATAACAATCTAGCAATCCAAACAAAGCTCCAAAATCACGATTATTTGAGCAAAATCAGACTATACATACACTATTTAAGAGAGAAAATAAGAAACATGAATGAAGATTTTACAATGAGAAATTGACAGAAAATGTACTCATGGACCCAAACTCAGAACAACTATCTGGTCTTTAGCAGAAAACAAACACCCATAACATAGTTACTATACGATAAAGAGATTCATACGACAAATATTGAATTGGAAAGAATATAAAACAAACAGCAGCTTCATCCTTTTTCGGAGCAGCGACTGGAACACGACGAACTTAGATTGTATCTTCCTCCACACAAACGTAGGAAACAGAACAAGAACGCAAGAAACAGAATAAAACTTTTTGCTTCCTAAGCTATAACTCTCTCTAAACCTAAGAGTTCTCGTGGCAACTGTATTTCTGAAATGGAAATCAGAGTGCTCTTGAGGCTCCAGGTCTATTCCCCCAAACAGCCACAAACTATATATGGGGAAAAATTGGATAGAAATTGGGGCTTTCGAATTTCAAAATTGGAACGTTGAGGAGGGTATCGTTGGTACGAATTATTGGCTGAAACGTTGTTTGGTTGTTGGTGTTGTTTAGGAGGTCAAGGGGACTGGGCGCTATTGCTTTTGCTGAAGCTTTCGCTGGGTTTGCTGTTTTGGGGAAGACGATGGAGACGTCATCGTCTTGGAAGAAGGGGAAATGGGTGAGTTGAGGGTGAGCGTGAGATAAAGAAAGAAAAGGAAAAATGTGTGTGTATGTATGTATATGTTGGCTGATTTGTAGAGTGGGCCGGGTATGGGGTATTTTTGGGTCAAATTTCGTCTAAAAATGGATCAAAATTTGTCAAAAAATTGACTCAAAAGGGGCTGAAAATAAATTCAAAGAGGTGGGGGTTTTAAGTTTAGAAATTAGCCATATGAATTGTAAATATGAACAATTAAAACGTGATCAAATTAAATCAATTGATCAATTTGACCACAAGACGATTAATATAAATTAATTAAAGAGCTTTTTAATATTAACAACACTAAATAATTAATTTAATTACAAAATAATTACTCCTAAAGTTAAAGTGATTAAAAATAAAATTTATTTGAGATCACTTAATTTTTTTTATCTTTTTTTTTTTTTGCATTTTCAAAAGCTAACTATTTCAAATTATTAAAAATTAAAAAGCTCAATAATTATTTTATATTGTAGAGGGTAAAAATTGGATGTCAACAATGTAATTACATAAAACTTTTTTAAAAAAACAACTTTTTTTTATTATTATTTATATTTTATTTTTTTCTCATTCTCAATTTTTACTTCTTCATGTGATTTCATGTAATTTTTCATATTATTATTTTTATTTATTTTAGTTTTTTTTATTAGCATAATGTTGTTAGCATTCTAATTTTTAATCTAAAGTAGAATTTATTGTCGAATAAAGTTACAGCGTTACATTTTCCTTTTTTTTTAATACTCCTTTCGTTCATAATTAGATGTCAAATTTTGGTATGGCACACCTATTAAGAAAATAATGATTAATGTAGCAAGATTACCATTTTACCCCTATTAATTTGTAGGACTATTCTTTTTTATTAATTTTTTATAGGAATATTCATAAAGTCACAATTCAAGTTCCTATATATTTAATGTATACTATTAATACTCACAATGCAACTACTTTTTCTTTTATTGCATTCAAGTAAAAAACTTTGGAAGGAACAATGTAGATTCTTATTTCAATTATAATTTTTCATAACAATTAAAAATCTCCCACCAAAATATTTCATTATAAAAAGTCCTCCAATGAAATAAGAAATCAAACAACTATAAATACAAAACGAAATCAGTCAAGTCTAATGAATCAAATAATTTTAAATATTTTTGTTGAATCAGATGATTTTTATGATGTTACACAATATATATCCAATCTCAATATTGCAATTGATTCATTATCTAGTCCTAATTTTAATTCAAGTGATTCAATATATGAGTCTTCTTCGATCAATCAAATTTTATTTGATCTAAATAGCGAGTCACCCACAGAAAATGATACACCATTTGATTCAAGACCACAAACAAACTATGAAGAATCAGATGTAAACAACGGTATGCCTACAATATTTCTTTTTAATTTTTTACAATATTTTAAATACTGCCTTTGTTCATTTAGAAATTAAAAGAATGACAATTTTAAATAAACAAAGAATTAATTTTCATATCCATCAACAAATTTTTATTTTCCCACCTAATCACTATACTCTTTCTGTTCATTTAGAAATAAAAATAAATTAACAATTTCAAATACTCTTTTTGTTCTTTTCAGTTTCTTTTCTTGTGGCATTATTATAACAAGTTGCTTCATTAAGGCTTGGAATTTATACTTGTATCATCTGATTCTTTACTCTAATCAATAAAGTTCTTTATTTATTTTCATCTAATCTAATTTAAATCAACATGTGTAACAATTGTTGAATTTTCGACGGCTTCAATTAGCTCTTCATTTTTCTTTTCTAAATCTTTGATATCAATAACTTTTGAATCTTCAATCAATACAAGTGAATCCTCTACTTTGATTTTTTTGGAGCTTCAAATATTTTTTTTTTATCCATTTCTTAGAATATAAAAATTGTTTAAATTTGTTTTATATAAACTTAATTGAATTGGGGTATGTTAATGCATTATGTCATTTTCTAGGTTTCTACGTACTCTAAAGATGACTTAATCATTCAATATTTTCAAAAAGTCTAACTTGGTAAATAAATTATGGGTAGAATAGGTAAAAAAAAATTATCTTATCTTCGATTCTCAAAATTGACAAGTAAAAATGAAAACCAAATTAGAGATATTTTTACATCTAATTGTGAACGAAGGGAGTATTACTAACATTTATAATATTAATTTTTTTGTCAAAAATGTATGTTATGATGTTCATCAAATTTTTGTACTTTTAGTTTTATGATTAATTTAATTAAAATATACTAATTTAAAAGATATTAATAAAAAAAATTTAATATTAGTTAGAAATATATATTTACTAATTAATATATTTTCAAAAGACAACATATATCTTAAATACTTAATTTAATATTATTTATAAATATCTTTATTTTTCTAATTATATTTTTTTTAATTTTAGATAATTAATTTTTATTTTCAAAATCTAATATAACTTTGTAATTGTATTTGTGCAACCAAACAACACAAATGTGTCAAAAAAAAAGGACAAAGTAATTACTAGGTTGATAATTACTACCCTACTAATTACATCAATTTCAATTATCAGGTGACTTTCCAAACAAACCTATAATTATATTACCTCCGTCCCATATTATATGAGTATCTTTTTATAAATATTTGTCCCATATTATATGGACACTTACTAAATTAGCATAGAATTAATTATTTTTTCCCATTTTACCCTCACCATTAATTAGTGTATTAATAATTTTTTAAAACTTAATTTAATGTACATTGATATAAATAAAGGGTAAAATAGTAAAGTTCACTAGTGCATTAATGATTTCTTAATAATCGTGTAAAATGAAAAGTATCCATATAATATGAGACAGAGAGAGTGACATAATTAGTTGTCTTTCTCTTGCCACCATAATTAATTTCATCGATCAAAAATCTGATATTACTTCAATATTAATTAGAATTTGTTCAGCAATTATATCTAAATACCATTTGCCTCCCATATATGATAATCACTTCACGAAATGGCAATTTTTACAATCTGCAACTAGGTGATAATAGAAGGACGCACTTAGGTGATAATAGAAGGACGCACTTAGTGATGGACATGCTCCTCGATTTCAGCCCAAAAAACAATAGATTAGATAACATACACCGTACGTTTTCTAGGAGAAAATTACACTGAGTATTCCAAAAATGGATTTGTCTTGATTTTTTACCCCAAATAAGAAAAGTGTTACAAAAATATCAATTTTTCAATTTTAAGTTGATCAAATTACTTTTTTGCCCTTACTTTTCTTGCCCATGAGACATAAGTAGGTATTGTCTCAAAGACAAGAGTTATATTGTAGATCAGAACTTATACTGAGCACAATAGTGCAACATTTTGCCTATAGGACATAAGTTACTCTTGTTATTGCCTCTAAGTCAAGTGTTTTAATGTATTAGTTATATTTGCATTCAATAGCGTAAGATCTTGCATATAAGGCAGAGTTATTTTTTTAAAACTTATATAAATTGTTTGTTAGATCCATAATTAAAATAATTATTTTTTTTTTGATAAATGTCTTTTTCAATAAATAATTCAAAGACAAGAGTTGTAACATGTTCAATAAGTTATACTTACATTCAAATGTGCAAGATCTTGCCCATTAGGCATAAACAGGTATTGCCTCAAAGATAAGAGTTATAGTGTATCTCAGAAATTATACTGAGCACAATAGTATAACATCTTGCCCATGAGGCATAAGTTACTCTTGTTGTTGTCTCTAAGTTAAGGGTTTTAGTGTTTCTAATAAGTTATACTTACATTCAACAATGTAAGATCTTGCCTATAAGACAGAAGTTAATTTTATGAAATAGTTGAGGACAATTTTGTCTCAAAATAAATTTTTTAAGGAATTGGAGTTTTTTTTTTTTGCAAAGCCACCCTTATTGAGACCATTTTATCAACATCATCTCCTAAAAGGAGTATTTGTGAACTTTATTCGTTTTCTAATATAATGCACAACTGATTTGGAAGATTGGGATGCCGAATCTTTTTTTTTTTAAATTGAATGTGGTTAATCGAACTGTCACTAACAAAGTGGAAGTTCACTTAACCAACCAACTAAATTACTAATATTCCCTAGATGCAGACTCTACTAGTACTCCATTCGTTTTAGGGAAAAGAGTTAAAAATGTTCTTGTACTATCAGAAAGGATAAAAAAAATGTTCTTCATTTATACTTTGGGTCATTTATGCTCCTTTACTATAAAAAATGGGTAAAAAATATCCTGATTTAAACGGCACTAACGGAAAATAGTCAAAAATGCCCTTGATTTATACTTTGGTCCAAAAATGTCCTTGGCAATGATACTTTAATCCAAAAATGTCCGTATTGTTATCAAATAGGTCAGAAATATTCTTGTTTAAATGAATGTGTATATATATTATTTTTAAAATCACATTAACTAATAAAAATGTAAGAAAATAATTATTTTCTTAATCTCATTTTATCAATTAAAATAGAATATTGTACCCTTGTAGCAAATAATATATGTCATAAATATAAAATCATAGTAAATTCAACATCAATATTAATTTAGATAACAATAAAAATAATAATTGTAATAAAGCAAAAAAATAAATTTTTTAAATTTTTTTCTCGAATTGAAGTAAGATAAATGTTTACTAATTTTTGAAAAAATACTATAAATGTCCTTCATTTAGAATTTGGTCAAAAAATGTTCTTATCGTCAATACTTTGGTCCAAATATTCTCTTATTGTTATTTAATGGGTTAGAAATATCCTTTTTCAATAAAATTTATTTTTTATTTTATTTTTAAACACATGATTTTTCTTACAGTATTTTTTTAATTAGTGAATATTTATCCTACTTCAATTCGAGAAAAAAATAAAAAAATATTTTTTATGTTTTATTATAATTACTATTTTTATTGTTATCTAAATAAAAATTAATGTTTGATTTACTATGATCTTATATTTATGATATATATTATTTGTTACAGGGGGTACGATGTTCTAATTTAATTGATAAAATGAGATTAAGAAAAAAATTATTTTCTTATATTTTTATTAGTTAATGTAATTTTAAAAAACATAAGAAAAAAATCTGTAAAAATAATATATTTATTAGGAACATAATAGTTTGAACAGAAAAAATAAATAAATAAATATATATATATATATATATATATATTCATTTAAAGAAGGACATTTCTGATCCATTTGGTAACAATAAGAACATTTTTGGACCAAAGTATCATTGACAAAGGTATTTTTGGACCAAAGTATAAATCAAGGGTATTTTTTTACCCTTTTCCGTTAGTATTGTTTAAATCGGGATATTTTTTACTCATTTCTGTAGTACAGGGGCATAAATGGTCCAAAATATAAACGAAGAACATCTTTTATTCTTTCTGATAGACAAGGGCACTTTTGACTCTTTGCCCTTCAATTTTTTTTATTTTACTTGGCTCTTATACTAAAAACTAGTTTTACTGAACGTGTTTTGCACGTTTATTTCTTGTTGTTATTATAAATTTTAAATTGTTAAAATGTTAAAATTAAATCATATTCACATTTCAAGAATTTTTGTGAGAATTAAAAACATTTGGACTCACATCATTTGTAAATCAGTTTGTTTAACAAATATACATCATCTCTAATAAAAAAAACAATATTCAAAATTTTCAGGTGTTCAAGTCAGCAAGAGATTAAAAACGTGAAAATTCCTACGAATGAATAAAAAAATATAAGTGCATTAAATAATAGAACATACCTTAAAAAAGAAAAGTAGGGATTGATAGTAAAGTTGGAAAGTTTCCTTGTGCTTGAAATTTTTATGTAACACAGATTTTTATTGAATGTCATTACAAAAATTATTTCTTTTATCCCAAAATTACGTTGGTTTCTTGTCAAAATTAAAATCAGCAACTCATTAAAATTTTACGTCATGGAATCAATTTGTTTCGCAAATCGATCCTTGTGCCTTCCAGATACAAAAAACATATATCACACCTATGGATCAGGCCTATCAGATCATCAAATCAAAAGAGGAATATTCTTATTTGTTGAGAATTCAAACTCATAATCGAAATACAATCAGAGTTGGGCTAAGAATTGCAATTGCAACTTTATTATCCAGCAACATCAACAACTAAAATAAATAATAATACACATAAAATTTATTGTTAGTTAGTCTTCAAGTTGAGTTTGAATGTTTCGTTGTGAAAAAAGACATGATTTGTATTGTTGTTGATGTCTCTATCCTTTTCTCACTTTCATCTCAGATTTTATATTCTCTTTTTGTCTCTCCTGTATTAGAATTTGTACAAGTAACTTGAGTCTATCAGTTTGTTCATAACAAAGATATCTATTCACATAGAAACTCGTCCAATTTTGAAAAAGATGTTGTTTGTATTTTATATAAAATATTATCATAGGATTCACATATCTAATTTGCTCTTCGTATAAATATGATTTCGTATAGTAATAATATTTAAGGCCATATTTAGAAGATTTTTATAGTACAAATTTGTAGTACGCTAAAAAATGGCCACACTAAAGAAGTGTAATTATAATGATGTTGCTCAAGAGAAATGATCTTCCATTTACTATTTTTAGTTTTTAGAAGTTGGACATTTTTTTTTTGGATAACCTCAATGGTCTTCATTGGCTTCTATGGCAACTCTTGCAGAGAAAAGTAACATCCAAACAGTTACATTAGCATCTATGAAAATGATAGCAACTCTTGTTGGATTAAGTAATAGCCGAATAGCGCATTGTCAATCCAATGTGTTGGTGTTAATTTTTTTAAGGAAAAATATTATTATTATTATATTTATTACTAAATAGTAATAGGACGGTATTTTAGTAATAACTTTTAACTTTTCAAATTCATGCTTTTAAAATAATATAGATATAGATGAATAGAAACATATCTAGCATAAAAAAACAAGAAAAATGAAAAAAAAAAAAAATAGGAAGTGTAAAAGTAGGTGGAATAGAGTGGGTTTTTAAAAAAAATAAAAATAATATCTAAAAATAAACTAGAGAGGAGGGGGAAAGGAGATAAGGTGGGAGGAGATAGTAGAGTGAAGTAAGAAAAATATGTTAAATTTTACTTCCTCCATTTCATATTAACTTAATTTATGACACAATGCAAACATATTAAGAAAAATATTTAAGAACATAATTTAAATTATATTTTCCACTATTACCCTCTGTGAAATCATAAATGTACCTTTGCAAATAGTATAATTATAAAAATAATTTTACAAGTAGTATAATTTATCTTTAAGAAAATATAAAATATCAATAAATGAAAAGGAAAATATGAAAAAAAAATGCAAACATTCATCTTCAACTTTGAACAATTCAACTATTTTGAATAAGAAAGTCACGCCCCAGGAGGGTACCATTGGCGTAGCTCACATTCGAAAATTATTCCTGGTCCGCAAGCAAACTGTGTGGCTCGATCACTTATTCAGTTATACAACGGAAGACTCAATTTAAGAGCGAGAAACATTTAAGCAGGCTATCTTAAATCAAGAATTCAAGGGAAGAATAGGTTTTAGAAACAACAATCCATTTAACTCAATCTCAAGAAATAGTTTAAAAGAAACAAGGCTCAAAAATAGTGACATCAACGCAATTCAATCACTATATATGAAGCATCTATCCCTATTAACTGCTAAGAAGGTATCAGTGATAAGTCCATGACTACCTCAATGTCTAATCAAATAAGAGAAAAACTATTAAATGAAAGGAGCTCCTCCGGATGCAAGGAGGACCACCACAAAGCTGGAACAGACTGATCTTCAACAGTGCGCCTATTGAGGAACTTTAACTTCTATATCTGCATCATAAAATGATGCAACACCAAATAGACATCAGTACATAAAATATACAATATGTTAAATACCTGGAATACAACAAGCTTAAGATATACTCAACTCAGATAACTTAACTCAAAATGATGACTCAACTCAGAAAGATAACTCGACTCAGGAATAACACAAGTTTAAAAATGAAACTATACTTTATAAGAAAAACTCAACAATAAGCAACTTAGTCCAATCATTTCGAGTACTGTCATGTCCTAATTGGGCATTTCTCAAACTGACATTCATTATTTATGGATCGATGATACATAACGAAGCGATGTCATTGCCACATCTGTCTAATACTTTACCAAGGTCAGGGACGAATCACTACCATTGGATATTCACTGTTAAATCAAGTCCTCTTTTGAGACAATAAGAAAACATCCGACTTTAACAATTCAATCCTCTCTTGTGTTGGCTACGTAGTATATTGGATTTGAGTTGTTACTTACTCTCACCCAATTCGATGCTCGATACTTCTCCCAAGACTCAATATGCTCACAAAACTCCAAACAATCAACTCAACCAAGATATTCAATTAGTTTTATTGGACTTTTATCAATTCAAGAATCATCTTAAAATTAATTCATTCAACCAATTGTACTATTATCTTATTCTCATCTTTCAAGGACAATATAGATACATTTTTGTATTGACATTGATTTATATTCAAATACTCTTGTTCAATTTAGGACAAGAGAAAACAAAAAGACATTCAAATGACCACTCAGACTACATTCATATTTGACTCAATCTCATTCAAAAAATTCATAATTCATGCTCTTCAAATTCAATCAATGCATGGGGGTATTAAGTTATAATGCATCATTCAATCAGGGTTCATGTGAAATTGACATAAATAATTACTTTAAGTACTTAATTTGTAAACACATTAATTTATATAGTAATATGCAAGAAATTTCTAGGAGTTAGGATACTTCTCAAAAATTCAATCATAGGATACTCAAAGATTCAAACTTGAACTCAACTCTGTCAAACGAGGAAGTGGGGGACGTGGATGAACTCAATCCAACGTTTTAGTTAGTCTTACATACCTAGAATGAAGATTAAAGGGGTGTTTGGATTACCTTTTTTTAAGTGATTTATAAGTTAAAAGTCAAAAGTTAGGAACCCCTTACTTTTGGCCCTTTTTTTTGTACTCTATCAATTTTATAAGCACTTTTTGATGTTACTCAAACACTTTCAAAACTTAAAAAGTGCTTAAAAGCCCCCCAAAAAATCCAAATACCCACTAAGCACCCAAAGTAGATGATTTGAGTTGTACCTCTTGAACCATAGTCTCTCTTTTATCTTAGTTCACCGTTCTCAAAGTCTAAGCGTGTTAACAATAGAAAAATAACATTTAGAAATTGATATAGAATCAAATTCAATCCTAAAATGACGTGGATTAAGTGTAGGAAAGGTGGAGAAAAGACTGAAATACCCTTCACTTAAAATTGAAAAATGATACTAAGATTGAGCAAGTTCGCGACGTGGATTATTTCATTTTAGTTTATTTACTTCCGAAGCACATAAAACACATTCGTAACATGCGTTTTATGAACAGAAGAGTAAATCGCACTCTTGGAGTGCGTTTCATGAATAAAAAGAAAAATTGCACTCATGGGATGTGTTTTATGAACAAAAGGGTAAAATGAACTATGTTGGGGTAGGGCCATGATGCGGACCTGTCGTGTACTCTTTTGATTAAGCAATTTTTTCACGAAAAATTATCTTTTGAATTCCTTGGCCAAAAATTTTACCGAAGTCATTTTTTGATATATGTTTTAGGGAAAACAATATTCCTATACATTTTAAGCTCCCATATTACATGAATATGTCAACAAAACTTATTTACAACCAAATATCAATAGTTTTTTAACAAAAGTATACATGCATAGGAAAAAGTCAAAAAAAAAAAAGAAGGAACAAATAAGCATACATGAGGAAAGACTAAAAAAAAGAGAAATAAAGGGAACAAAAAAAGGTCCCAAAAAAAGAGAAAAGAGGGAACAAATAAGCATGGGAAAGGTAAAAAAAAAATAAAATTGGAGCACACAAAAAAAGGCATTAATTAAGGAATTTACTTAATTAATGAGCTTTATTTCTCTCATACATGGAAAAAAACAAAAAAATAAAAAAAATAAAAATAACTGACGAAAAATTAATTAAAAAAAATTCTTTCTAAAAAATAATATTAATCAACAATAAATAATTTTTTTGAGTTTTATTTGTACTGGACGAAAATAG
>JBCEWC010018161.1:0-12103 GCA_038996855.1 Solanum aculeatissimum
AATCTTATTTATTTATTTTCTTAAATAATTTAATATTTTTAAAATCAATTAAATAGTCCAATAAAAGTTTAAAAAAAACTCAAAAGACGTCGCTTCTAATTAAACGGTACTTTCACCTGTCAAAACATTCAAAAAAGTCACAACCCTTCGAACAATCCTTCAAAAAAGTCACAACACTTTGAAAAAGTCACAAATATTTGAAAAAGTCACACCTCTTCGAAAAAGTAAAAAATTTTAAAAAAATTTACAATCCTTCGAAAAAGTCACAACCATTAAAAAAAGTCATAATTTTTTTAAAAATGCCACGACCCTTCAGAAAAGACATGATCCTTCAAACAAAGTTACAACCCTTTGGAAAAGTCATAATCATTCAAAAAAGTCACAACTCTTCGAAAATGCCACAATTTTTCAAAAAAGTCACAACTCCTCAGAAAATTCACAACCCTTCAGAAAAAAAACACAACCCTTTGGAAAATTCATAAGCATTCGAAAAAGTCATAACCATTCAAAAAAGTCGAAACCCTTCGAAAAAGTCACAACCCTTTGGAAAAGTCATAACCATTCGAAAAAGTCACACCTCTTCGAAAAAGTCATACTTTTTCAAAATAGCACAACCCTTCAAAAAAGTCACAACCCTTCGAAAAAATTACAACCCTTTGAAAAAGTTACAACCATTCGAAAAAAACTCTTTGAGAAGGTCACAATTTTTCCAAAAAGGTATTAACCCTTTGAAAAAGTTACAAGTATTCGGAAAAGTCACAACCCTTTGGAAAAGTCACAACCATTCGAAAAAGTCACAACTCTTCGTAAAAGTTACTATTTTTCAAAAACGTCACAACCCCCTGGAAAGACACAACCCTTTGGAAAAGTCACAACCCTTCGGAAAAGTCACAACTCTTCAAAAAAGTCACAAACCATAAAAAAAATCACAACTCTTTAAAAAAGTCAAAATTTTTCGAAAAAGTCACAACTTCTTGAAAAAGTCATATCCTTTTGAAAAAGTTGCAATTCTTCAAAGTAAAAAACTATTTGCTTCAATATAATTAAATAAATATAAAATATATACTAAATTAATTTTTAAGTTGGGGGTATTATAGTGTCACGACAAGAAAGGGGGGCCCAGATGTGACATGGAGAAGGAGAACCTGAAAGTCCTCGATCAAGCCATCATAGCATCATTACTCACATCATCGGTTCGAAAGCGTAGAAAAGTAAACACATAGCATATATGTCTAGGGAGAACGGAGCTTTGGACTCAAACTATGGGGATGTTGCCGAGAATGGGATGAAAATGGATCACATAGGACATAACAAGTATTTTTAAGTGGCGGGTAAGTAGGACTCAAGCTATAGGGGCATACCGGGTTAGGGGACTTTCCACATAAGCACATTCCCAACATTCACAAGCCAATACATCATCATAAGCATAATCGGACCATTATAATCATAATCAAATCCCAATAGTCATAACATCTCAACGAATCATAATACAAAGTGTAAGAGTTTAACATGTCCAACATAGCCTCTACATAAGATAGGACGGGGTCTCGACATAATCCGGGCTCACCCTCAATTCATAAAATAAAGAAAATAAAACAATACAAAGAAGATGGAAAGTAGATATTGCCCTTGAACAAAAGGGCTCACCACAAGCAAATAGCTTCAAAGATGTCACTCGTTGTCCAACGATAGATAGAGGTCGTCACCAGTCCCTACATGGTTAGAACATGTAGAAAAAGAGTATGGGTTAGCACAATAAAGCACTAAGTATGCGGGCATGCAAATGCATATGCATATGCACATGAACCTATAAACAACCTAGATGACAAGGGCACGTACATAGAAATGGAATATAAGGAAGAATAGTATATCAATATGCCATGATGACTATGATGCATGAAGTGTCAAAATGCATATAGTATAGAGGGGATGGAACCATAAACGACATCCAAACTCATGTGAGCTGCAACATGAACTTGCCCGATGAGGCCTCCTATCGGATCAGAGAAGATTACTTGCCAAAGGTAATCTACACCACCCCTTACGACCCTGTCATTTCGGTGTGATGGCCACCTTCCTTATGACCCAGTCATATCGGAAGGGTTTACATAACATATCATATCATAGCATACCTTACGGGCCTCCTATTTCGGTAGCATACCTATGTTGGCACATAGTTTTGAGAAAGGAGTGAGAGCCTTGGGAATAGCCCACTTACTACTCCAATCCTTCTCAGTATTAAGTTGTCATCCCACAAGAATACATATACATATACATGCTTTCAAATGGAACGAAAACACTTGACATCATAAATCATGCATACTTAGGCTTTAAGGACAAAACACTTGCTTTACTTTTATGCATAGTTGCCAAAGGCCAAATACCTTTCAAATCATGCTTCATTGGGCTCAAAGGCCAAGTACACTTTCATGCCAAACTTCATGCATAAGAGTAGCTCTATACTTGTCATATCATACCATATTGGTGTAAACACCCATGGTTGCTCAAAGAGCCATAACAAGAGACTATGTGATCACAAGCCTTAGCATATCATATCATAACAAGAGGATCATGCCCTTAACAAGAATTTCATCATAACCATACTTCAATGCTTTTGCCATGAATGAGGAATCAAGTGCATGGGTAATGGAGATTCAAATCTTAAACCATAATTAAAAAGATATTTCAAATCATAATTCATGAGAAAATCCCAATTCAAAATATAATGCAATTTACCCATGCATATTAAACCATCAAAGGGACATGCACATTAGACCTTCAAGAGTTTCAATGCACTTCAAGAAATTCAAACTTAAATCAACTTTAATTCACCTAATTTCTATAGCCCACAACTCAATTCAATTAAATACATCAAAATTTAAAGAATCCATAATTAAAAAAAGCTTAAATTCATAAATTAAAGATAAAGGTTCTTGGGTCTTCTTGGATGAAAGAGAATCCATGAATCAATCCCACATACCTTGAAATTAGCCTAGAGAATTGAATGATTTTGCAAGAAAGATAATTTTCCCCAAATTTCTTCAAGCTTTCATCAATGGAGGTCAAGAGGATTAAGAGAATTTTGGTAAAGATTGAAGAGTGTTAGAATGAGTAAAAGGGGATTAGAGTTTGATTTAGGGGTGTTAGGGGACCTTAGAAAGGATAAAAGGGGAATTGGATTAAACCAAATTATGAATTAACCATTAATGAGACGGATAAAATTCACAGAAAACAACGCCTCACAGATGCCACACAGTGGTCGTCTAAAGGTTCACGGACCGTGAACCTGTCTGTGAGACCTTACTTGGTCTCGACTTTAGCTTGAACTCTCGGGGGACTTTTGGGACCAAATCACGAGGGGCCTCAACCTTAGGCACACAAAAACAACTCTCAATCCTCAAAATACCATCAACATCAAGCGTTACTTCTCTAGCTTTACCTCTAGTTACTTTGTCCTGAATGATACATAACTTCTCTTCCTCAAATTGCCTCTCACGAATCTAATCCATAAAAGATGAGCGAGCCTCAATAGAAGCAAGCACTCTACCTTGCTTTAAAATCTGTAATCTCACCAACCCATTGGCCAATTCTTAAACATCTCTAGACAACGGTTGCTCCTCAACCCAGATAGCTGCTAGATTCCCCATGATAGAAGTCTTCCTACTCAAAGTATCAACCACTACATTGCCCTTCCCGAGATGATAGAGAATAGTCAAGTCATAGTATTTTAAAAGCTCAATCCATCTTTTTTGCCTCAGATTTAGGTCCCCCTGGCTGAAGATATTATAGGCTACGATGGTCAGTAAAAATCACATAATGGACTCTGTAAGATAGTGACATTATAACTTTAACAGAAACACAATCATATCCAAATCCAAATCATGAGTAAGGTAGTTCTTCTCTTGGTCCTTTAACTCTCTAGAAGCATAAACAATAATTTTCCCTTTCTGCATCAACACACCACCTAACCCCACTCCTAAAACATCACAATAAACAGTGAAATCCACTCCCTCCTCCGACAATGTCAAAATAGAGGTTGTAGTCAATAATAACTTGAGCTTTTAAAAGTCTCTTCACACTCATCATACCAATGAAATACCATATTCTTCTGAGTGAGTCTAGTCAGTGGAGCTGCAATAGTAGAGAAATCCTGCACAAAAAAACGATAATAACCAACCAAGCCCATAAAACTATGAATCTCTATAGCTGTGATAGGCCTAGTCCAACCCTGAACGACCTCAATATTTGCTGGGTCAACCCAAATACCCTCCTTGGACACCAGTGTCCCAAGAATGCCACTGAACTCATCCAAAACTCACACTTGGAGAATTTGGCATAAGCTCCTCCTCTCTAAACATTTAGAGCACAATCCTCAAATGCTTCACATGATCTTTCTTAGTTTTGGAGTATACCAAGATGTCATCAATTAACATAACCATAAACATATATAGATACAGTCGAAACACCTCGTTCATTAACTTTATAAATGTTGTAAGGGCGTTAGTCAAACCGAAGGACATAACAAGAAACTCACAATGGCCATACCTAGTTCGAAAGGTTGTCATAGGAATATCTGATGGTCAAATCTGAAGCTGATGATACCTAGACCTCAAGTTAATCTTAGAAAATAGTATAGCTTCTTGAAGCTGATCAAATAAATCATCTATGTGAGGAAGCAGGTACTTATTATTAATAGTCACCTTGTTCAACTATCTATAATCAATACACATTCTCATGGATCCATCTTTCTTCTTTACAAAAAAGATTGGGGCACCCCAAGGTGAAACACTAGGGCTAATAAAGCCCTTTCTTAAAAGATCTTGGGGATGCTCTTTTAGCTCCTTCAACTCAGCTAGAGCCATTCGACAAGGAGTGATAGAAATAGGTTTAGTGCCCGACTCAAGGTCAATAGCAAATTCAATATCCCAATCAAGAGGGACTCTTGGTAGATCAGTAGGAAACACATCTGGAAACTCACAAACTACCAAAATAGACTCCATAGAAGGTGACTCAGTAGTAGTATCATGAATAAAGTCTAAGTAAACTAAACATTCTCGATCAATCAACTTTTGGGCCAAAATATATGATATCACTTTACTAGGATAAGAACCCTTCAAACTTGTCCACTTTAGCCTCGGTCTACCTGGCATGGCTAAGGTAATAATCTTTGCATAACAATCAAGAATAACACGACACATAGATAGCTAATCCATACCCAAAATAACATCAAATTCTACCATATGCAATATAATCATATCTACCCAAGTATCATAGCTAGCGAAGGGAATAAGACAAAATTGACATACCTGATCCACTACTAAGGGCTCATCTATTAGGGTCAAAACATGAATATGCGCAGACATAAAATCACTAGGCAACTCAAACCCTAAGGAGAAATAAGCAAACACATATAAATAAATAGATCCAGGATCAAATAACACAGATACAGGGAGATAGCAAACCAAAGCAATACCTGTGATCACAACATCAAAGGCCTCTACCTCAGGCATAACAATGGCCACCCCAACCACTACTAGAATAAGTTGTCTCTCTACCACCAGAATGGGTAGAGATATCACCTGCTCCTCTACCACTAATGCGTCCACCTCTATTGGACTGACCTTTACCTCGAACCCTAGTCTGTAGGGCTTAACCTCTAGTTGATGGTGTTAAATATCTGACTGGTGTTGTGGAGTGAGAATGGTAGGGCCTACAATAAGTCTACATAGGGCATTGTCCAATCATGTGATTAGGAGATCCATGCCCAAAGCAAGATTTAGGGTGGATAGCTATTATGATGGAGCAAGAGGGATACTATAGCCACAATGCTTAAATGATCTCCCTCTTCTAGTCATACCTCTTCCCCCTGACGAAGCACCCGAGTATTGTCCCAATATTTTAGGGTCCCCAAACTCCTCTTTTTGCATTAACTCCGCCTCCTTGCCGGAACTAACAACTGATTGGAAGGATGTCCTATCTCTAAATACCTAAAATATGAAATGTCTGATAGAGTAGGTCAATCCTCTTACTAAGTAACAAACTCTCTCCATCTCCGTAGGAATAATAGCTGTGGCATGTTGGGCTAATTGACAAAAATGAACCTCATACTTTGAAATGGTCATAGTGCTCTGTCTTAAACTCTCGAACCTCAGATAGCTCTCCTCACGGACACTTCAAGGAACAAAATTATCATACAAGGCACTAGAAAATATCTCCCAAGACATCAAAGTTGGAAATGATCCCAAATAGATCCTCCACCACTTCCTAGATGATCCACGGAGCTGGAGGGGTAATATATCGCATACCATGAACCTCTACCAACCCTATGGTATCAAGTAGCTCCCGACAAATAACTAAAAACTCATATGCATCCTCGATCTTGCCACTCTAAAATTGAGGTGACTCCATCTTTCTTAACCTCTCATATCTACACTACTTTTTATCAGTGAAGGCAACTTCTGGTGAAATATTCATAATTGGTGCTGCTAGTGGATTCTCTACATGAACCTAGGCCATTGGGACCTAATGTTGATCTGGGGATGAACCTTAACTCGTGTCTATGAAGTACTAGATGTATTAGCTAGACTACCTACCTTCCCTAAAGTCTCTAACACTCCCAGAACTCTCAAAAGTATATATTGAAGTAGTGGTGTTGTAGCATAATCATTAGGAATTTGCTCCTCTCTAAGCTTCATGGATGGCTCGGGGGAGATACTCTGCTCATAATCTCTCATCGGTGTTACTCCTTGGCCTTGACCTCTAGCTCGTCCCCTAGCATGGCCCCTTACCCTAGCTAGGGTCTCAATAGCAACATCAGGGGCTACCTCTCCTTACCCGATAGCTGTTGTAGCTTTAGTACTCGCCATCTATCAAAAGGACACATGACCACTCAACACTTAAACAAAACCCACACCTGAATTGATTAGAATGAAGTAAAAGAGAATTTCCTAACAGTCTTCATAGCCTCTTAAGGATAAGTATACGACGTCTCTACTTTGATCCCTAAGACTCTACTATACTGGGTTTGTACACATGTGAGACCTATGAATCTGGGGCTCTAATACCAAATTGTCACGATCCAAAATCTAGGTATGACAACACTTACCTAACCTACTAAGGTGAGTCATCCCAAAACCTAAACAACTCAACTTAATAATAACAATGGAAGATAATAGTCTAATAAAATAGATAAGCATAGGAAATCAAAACTATAACTTTTTCAGAACTGGTGTCATATGTACGAGCCTCTAAATATAGAATACTCAATAAAATACAAATCTCTTTGTCTAGTTCTCAAAAAGAACAAAAATATAAAATGGAATCTTTGAAGGCTTGTTGAAGACATAAGCAGTTATCTTACAAGAAATCTGGAAGCTCAATCTTGTAGGAAGAAAATCTAGCAAGGAGGATCGGGCTCACAACCTTAAAAAATGTAGCAAGGGGTAAGGATCAAACAACAGGGGTACTTAGCAAATGGAACTAACCTAAAGTAAAGAAATGAAGAACACAAGCACTTCTTATAACTCCTAATCATATATCATTGAACTACAAACCTATACTCAGAAAAGTCCCAACATAATATAATATACAAATCACAATAATATAGATATACTCATCATATGACATCATATCTCAATATATACAACTGATAGTCAAGTCAAAAAAGACAATAATTATATAGTCTCATAAGCAATACATTTCATAATACCAAGACAGGAATGATATGAGATTGAGTGAATGCCATGAGATATAAATAATGTGATGCAATATTAAATAATCGTGATGCATGTATATCCTACGATACACATTCATTGATCAATATATATATTTTAGAACAAAATCCATGAAGGTCTCACATAGACCATGTATCCATTAACATTACCGGCAATGACCTCCAAAATGCTCACCTATCCAAAAATGACCTCAGACTCAATATCAGTCAGCATATTACCCTGACTTGCCTATAGAAACCTTAGCTAATCATCAAGAGTAGAGACCTCGTCCACCAATCCACATGTTACCTTACTCATCTCTCGACCGTAGCTATCACAAGTATCAATGCACAAATTATAGTAGATGTAGTGTGCATGATTGTAATTATATTAGGGTGTCAGTATCATAATTATTTAAATACTATCATAGTATCAATATCATCAATGTCACGATATCATTAATAACTTAATATCATCAGCACCTCAATATCATCACAGTCTCAATATATATCAATCATACCTCAATATAGGTGACATCTCGATATCAATATCACATGATTCACAAGATAACATATATTATTAATCCGCAATTAATTTTCAAATCAAGATATCACCATATGAATCATTATTCAATCTGAAATCTCCTAATCAAAGCCTACGGCGATACAATTCTACCCTAAATTACTCAATTCCATACACATAGGAGTATACAAGGTTAATTCATACTTAGCAAATGGTTAGAAGTCCACTTGCCTTAGGTAAAATCTCGAATCAAGTCAAATCCAAAGCTTTTCCCTTTTTATGATACTTTGAATCACCAAAGTCTATTAACATATAACATCACAATCACATAATGAATCTAATGACACTAAAATCAATCAATTTATATAAAAGGGAAAAATGGTCAAAAATTCCATGCCAATAAAGGTAGCCAAAATCTAAAAATTAATATATGAAAATATTTCCCAAATAATAAGGATTTCAACGGTGAAAATTATTTTTTTTAAAAAGTTAAAATGAGGTAGAATACATCAAATTAGTACTAAGAATCAATATCCAAAAAAATTCCCAATTTCTCCAATTAAAATGTTAAAATTATAACTTAAAAACACAATTTAATCAATGTAAATTAAAGGAATAGGTTGAAAAATAGTTACCCAATCGATTTGTCTTGAAAAATCTTGAAGAATCTCTTGAAAATGAAGTTTGGGATATTAAAAATAGTAGAATTTGATAAAACCTGTCACTTTAAAAAGTCTATTATTCAACGAAAATTTGTACTCCACGAACGCGGATAAGGATCCGCGAATGCGGAGTAATAAGCCTCCCAAGCTTCCTCAGATGCAGGGACTTGAACCATGAATGGGGAGGATACCCTCTCAATGCTCCACGAATGTAGAGGGAGGCTCTGCAAATGTGGAGGTCAATTAGGCTAGACCTCCGCGAACGTGGAGTACAAAGTGGGTGGCACCAGTAACTGTTCACAACAACAATACACAACATAGGATAATTACAAATTGGACCTTCGGGATTCGTTCATAATCCCATGAACACAAACTAATATAAAACCCTATCAGAAATGATATTCTAGACATAATGGAACCGTCAAAATTCGAATTTGAGACCTTCTTGGCGGAACTCGAGAAAGATCGTTTAAACTAGTTTAGGACTCAAATACTTAAAATTATCCTAGAAGCTCTAAAAATTACAACAAAGTCATTTTTAGCGTTAGTTTCATCATCCGAAACCACTTAAACTGATGGAATTTCAATTTGAGCTCTTGAACTTCGAATGTTGACCAAAAGTCAAACTATGATCCAAAATAAACTAAGAATGCAACTTTGAATACAAAATTTTTGTTTTAGCTCCAAATTCAGTTGTGAAAATTTTCCTACACCATATTCGACATTCTGAAACTAATGAAATCTTCAGAATCGAATTCCAGCACTTGAAACTGAAAATGACCATAAAACTCAAAAGATCCAACTTTAAGCCTTTAAAACTCATTCTTTAGTAAAACTCTAACTTTTTACAAGGTTTTCAAAATTTGACTTTTATACTTAAGCAAAAATTACCTAAGATAACTTTTAGGAAGGGAAAAATGGTAATTACGTCGAAGAATACCAGAAATGACCTTCGAGGTCATTACATTCATTGAGGGAGCGCAAGTATTGTTGAAGGTTTCACCTATGAAAGGTTTGTTGAGGTTTGATAAGAGAGGTAAGCTCTTGGACTAAAGTTATAATTTATGTAACTTGCTATACTACTTATACCATACTTATAAATATAAGTTAATAGGTTTTATCACTTTTAATACATAATAGAGTTTAAAAAAATAATAAAAGAAGAAGAAAGGAAAAACCCTTGCGAACAACTTGAGAAGCGTCGGAAATGTCAAATTGCTTCAGGTAGATTATCCACCGAATCTCGTTTTATGATTGTAATTAGTAATATATGTATAATATTTATTATATATAAGGGTGAATATGAGTAGTATATGTTGATATCTACGGTTTAAGTTTCAATTTGGTTTATTGGAAGAAGTGTTAGGCATTGTAGTTTAGTGGGGTAGGAATATTATGCAACCATTGGCCATAGGTTGCTAATTTCAATTTCCATTTTACTTATATGTTAATACATGGAATGGTTTTTGAATTAAATCATAAAATATATTCTTACCCATATGTCTTTAGTTTTCAGTAATTTTTAGTTTTAATTTATTTTTATGATTATTATATTATGATTCAAATTTTGATAAATTAATTTAGGTAATTACATAGTATGTGTATTATATTATATAAAAACCATTAGATTTATGATATGTGGAGGAACTATAACATAACCCTAGGCTTGAAATTTAGGAACTTGATTGTGTAATTGAGCGAGTTTTTAGTCTAGGCTAGACATATATTAATATGGGTGTCTATGGATTTTTTTAGTTGTGAATATTATATATTTGATAGATTCAAGAGGTTTTGAGGCATTGAGGAAAGGGAAGACATTGATGAATCAGCTTACTTGACTTCGGTTGAGGTAGGTTATGGTTTGTTTTATCTAATAAAGAGACTCTTAATTAGTGATTGATAGTCATCAAGTAAAGATGTGAAATTTTCTATGCATTTAATTATTGTGGTTTGGTTGACTAATGTATTGTTGTGATTGGTCTGCAATCCCAAGACCGTGAAATTCATAATCTTGAACTTGATCTATCAAAGTGATGTTTTAAATAAAAAAGACTTGATGAAATATTGTCAATGAAGTGGAAAGTAATGATAAAGAATAATGAAGTAATTATATTTGGATCGGGTGTAACATTCTGATATATGTATATTGAGATCACAATATTATTGAGATCGGATGACACATACCAGCATGATAATATTAAAGGAAAACGTATTAAAATGACTTAATATACTAAATTCCAAAGAATCTATTTTCCAAAAGAACATTTGTGTGGAGGCCTGGGTCCTCATATGTATTCTTGATATTGTTGATTAGTTATGTACTTGTTTCTTGTTGTTGCCACACGTTAAGTGTTATAGTTGATTTTCTGCTATTACTTTATGCATATTGATTTCTATTTTTAGTCATCCGATGATACCTACTCAGTACATGTTGCCCGTACTGACCCCTACTTGTATTTTCTTTGTTTTGTTTTGTGAAGTGCAACGAGTGTTCCATTAACTTTTACTCGCCCTCAGCTTTAGCTGGTTGTCAACATATTAGATTTCAGGCTGAGCTAACCTTCTAGCTCGTGTTGGATTCTATCAGTTATGGCATGATGCCCTTAGTTTTCAGACATAAACTATTTAAATTATTTATTTGGTGTTTCTACTCTTGGAATTAATATTTGAAATTAGATATCCTTGATGCGATGACTTTCAAATTTTAGGAACGCTATGTAATAGACTTAAATGGGTTTTGTTATTTCTTATTATTATAAGTCTGAACTTCTGCATTAATATCGTAATTCATAAGTTAAAACAACTAATATGAGTTAGAATTTATATCGTTGGTTCACCCACTTAGGAGGTTAGGTGTGGATGCCACTCACGACTTATTTTGGGTCGTGACAAGTCCCAAATGGCACAACCTGAATGGTAGGACTAGTTATGCGGCGCTGCATATTCGAGGCTGAGGAAATATGTCTTGTGATATTCTCAAGATCAATAGTTGTCCTAGTAGACGTTTTTTTCTTGCTCCTACCAGAACTGAAACGACCCAAAAAGTTTCTAAAAATGTGCTTCGGAAGTTACCGGAAATTTGTTTTAGCTATATCTAAAAATCCATTTTGTTTTTCGAAAATCCGACTTTATATTCTTGCTTAGGGGGTCAAATTGAGTGGGAAATGGGTCTAATCCAAATTTTAGAGCAACCGTATCAAAATCCGA
>JBCEWC010018162.1:0-12103 GCA_038996855.1 Solanum aculeatissimum
GATTCTCAAAATTGACAAGTAAAAATGAAAACCAAATTAGAGATTTTTTGACATCTAATTGTGAACGGAGGGAGTAGTAATTTTTTCATATTTATGACTATTTCACTTTTTAATTCAATTCAATTTTTTTTGAATTAGTTTTTTTTTTGTCACATTTAATTGATTCATACATAGAAAGTATAAGTGTTTTTTTTTTTCGTCTAGTCTTTTTTTAACTAAGAAATTTCCAAGATAATTGTAGTAAAGTTTAAAATTTGATGAATAATGCCTCTGTCAAATATTTGTTGGACACAATTACTTGTTTCGTAATTTGAATTTTAGTAGTATAAAATAAATACGCATTTCGTATTACTTACTTTGGTCAGACTTTAACAATTCTCTTTTGTTGCTCTCTCTTGTTTCTCACGTGATTACTAATAGTTACTTATTTCGTTAACACGCTTTACTTGAGCATTCACTATTGTCCTAAACATCTCCTTCTTGAGCACACAACATACACATTCTATTTGGAGCATGCAGACATGTCAAATGAATATCTCTATTTATAGGCGATGATGAAATTAAAGAATTCAACCAAGAATATTTGCTACTCTATTATAAATTGTTTCTTCAACAACTTTTTTTTTTGAACTATACTTTCTAAAATATTTTAAATTTTTTCTCTCTAATATACTTATTCTAGAGATCTCCTTCATTTTTTTACGACACTTGAATATTCTATGATATTACTCATGATATGTCTCAAATATTAATTAAATCGATGTTAAACTCTTAAAGTACCTTACCCATTATTTTCTCCACTTAAATACTAATATATTTTTGTTATAGAATTGCATATCTTAACAGACGTCTAATTCACACATCACCCATTACACTCTCACCACTAAATCAAAGTCAAGCGAGCTTCTTTCATATCTCATTATAATATGAATTTCAAAGAATAACAAAAAATAAATATTTTTAAATATATTTTAATTTTAGATCATCAAATTAATTGAATCGTACCCTAACTTGGATTCAAAATTGGAAGGGATGAGGCGGGAGATTAATCGAAATTCGAAAGTTCCAAAATATAGCGAATAATAGCGGCGGAATCAACGCGGCAAAGTTTTGTCAAAATATACCTAAAAGAAAAATCAATAGACGGTGTAATTTGATTTTTGATTTTTAAATTTTTGAATTTTCATAGTGCCATTTTTCTCAACTGTTCATTCACATTTTTCTTGTCTTTATATGATAGGATTATTTATTATTTTGCTTTTAATTTATAATTTGTCGTTCGTGGCATTGAAATTTGAAATCAAAATCATCACGATATATTTAACATCCCTCCTTTTTTTTTTACAAATTTGAAATTCAAACCATGAAGCTATTTAAACTTTAAAATGCATCCAAATAGTGAAAATATTTGATGGATAATAATAACAACAATAGATTAGAAAGGAGCGTGTGTGTATAAAAAAATATCACTTTTATTTATCGGCAATTCTTTTATATCGTTGACGTTACATGTTTAATAATATAAGAGTAGATGATATTTATTTCTTAAATATCGTGTCAAGTCAAAATAAGACAAATAAATTAAATTAAAAAAAAAATTATTTTAAAGTCTATTGTTGTGTGATTTTCTTTTGTCAAATTTATTGTAAAAACATCAAATTTAAAGTTTACACATTATCCAAAAATAAATTGTAGCCACTTAAATTTGAAGCCTATTGATTCGATTAATTCATGTTTATATCGATATCAACTAATGTAATATTGAAAAGAGTTAAATTTGTTTATTTACTATGTAAAAAGGTTTAAATTTAACCCTTCTTTATTAGAGTTATCAAAATGGATGGGGCAGACTCATGGGACAAAGAAGTCGTTGGACTAGGATAAGCCGCCTCTTTATTTGAAAGGGCTTGAAAATGGCCAATCCCATTCAACCCTAAAGGACAGCGAGTTAAGGTGTGCTAGCCCTTCTTTCTTTATTTTCAAACTTAAAATTTAATCAATGAATTACAATTTTAAAATATCTAATAAAATTATATAAAATACATATTTATATTTAGTTATTTTAAATCATAACATATATTGTATATATGATTAGTGATGTTTTCAAGTATAACATCATATCTGAGATATATAATAAATCAATAAAATGAGAAGGTTATTAAATTAAATGCAACAAATAATGATATTGGTTCAATAACAATAGCAGATAATATTTTTAAAAAAAATATAATTATTTTTGATAAATAAAAAAGTAAAATAAATTTTATAAATTAAAAAACAATTATACCTAATAATTAAGTTATTTTTAAATTTAAAAAAATACTTTTAACCCATGTCGAAAATTAAATAAATTAAATTTGTTCCCTCGTATTTAAACCACAATGAAAGCAATAATCATTGTGTTGTGCAACTAAAGTTTTGATAATTGACGTATTACCCCACCAAACCAATATCAGTCCCTCTAAATATTCAAATTTCTTGACAAGATCTCTGTCATTCTGTTATGTATGCTAATAATATCTACTACAATATTTTCTGACAAATAGGATTATATGAGAATAAATAGTGTTATGCAAAATCGAATAGATCGATAAATTAAATTGATAAAAATATTGTTGATTTATTATTATTGAGTTATTAAGTTATCGAATTTTTAATGATTTTGAAAAAAAAAATATTTGGGTTATCAATTCAATATCGATTTTTACTATTATACCCAATAACCCAATAAGATTATAATAATTTATTATTTTACCCTTTCGTAAATATTAAATATTAGTAATTTAATAATAATAGTAGTACTTTACCTATTTTAATCTTTACCGTACTTAATTGATTAGTTACTCATTTTAGTGTTTAGTTTTTACTCTTTCGTACTCCATCTACTTTTATTAATGCAAATTTTCATTATCATCCTTATCGGGTAAATCGAAAAATGAATCGTTAAGGACTTAAAATCGATAAAAATTATCTTATTGATTTAGTATATTTACAAACTGAAAACCGATAAAGCGAATCGATAATGTCTGAAATCAAACTGATGCACACTCCTTAGACTAAGTAGGCGTTTGGTGATAAAAATATATATATATATATATATATATATATATATTAATTTGAATTTTGTAAAGATTAAATTGAATATAAAATTATGTTAAGTTGAATATAGAATTATGTTCGATCAAGAAAAAAAGATTCGAAACATAGTTTTGAATATTTTAAATTTTTTAAATGTAACTAGATTACTATGATTAAACACTAATTTTCAAATAAGGTGAAAAAAATTTCTTTAAAAAAAAAGTATGAGTACGGCCAGATGGATTCCATAGATAAAATTTATTATTTTTATTTTTGATTGTTTGTTTTGGAGCAAACAAAAGATGTAATATGTTAGTTTCTGTTCTAATTTACTTATGTAATAGAGTACTTAATATTAAAAGAAGATCTTATTGTTTATTTATTCACTTAAGCAAATTAAGAAATAATATTTTTCTTTCAATTTTACTCTTACAATTAAATAATAATTAATTTTATTTTTTTTAAATAGTAAAATAAAAACATAATTAATGTTTACATAGAAGAACAAACATATTAAACACACAAAACGGAATAAGGGAGTGATAAAATAGACTCAAAGAAAAATCACTCCATGAATAATCATACGGTTGCAAAAAATTATGTAGTTTTATATGAATAACTAGCGGCGAAAGTTTGTACTAGCACGGACCAATATAAATTATTTTTTAGTCTCAATTTATGTGATATTGATAGATTTTTTCTATATATTTTAGAAGATAATGTGAAATTATAATTGAAGCAACTAAAAAATACTATAAAGTTGTCGAAGCAACACGTCAATACGCAACTGCCTTGAAAAGATTAAATCAAAAAGCCCACAAATTATTTTTTATTGGTTCACCAGAAGCTGCTCAAACAAGCAGTTAATATAAATTATTTTTTAGTCTCGATTTATCACTTAAAATAATTGATCAGAGTGGTATGATAAAATTGTAGCTAAAACAACTAAGAAAATAATTTAATCACAATTAAAATAACTAAAATAAATACATCAATTGACATCTGCTTATTATGCTGAAGCATGCATGTCAATCAAAACATCCAACTTATTGCCACTTTTATATATATGTAATAGATATTATCTTTCACCCACAAACAAAAAAAAAAGTTTACCCAATAATTTTAACAAGCCAAAAGGTGAGTTTTCACAAAAATTGTTATTTTCCTACTACGTCACTGAAAACAAAATTTAAAATAAAAAAATGAAAAATTTATATGTAGCTCAATGTTGATAAAATCGAGGTCCATCTGTTGCTTAAACTTGTATATTTCCGCGTATAATATGCCTAGTGAATCACAGCTAAATTTAATTACTTCATTATTTTATATAGTCATTTTATTTGTCCTATTTTTCTTTCCACATTCTTAAATCTCAGTTTATTTTTATTAATTTAAAAAATAATTTGATTTCATTATTTTTATTCAGTTTTAAATTTTAATCTTTTCACCATATTTATTAATTAAGAATAAAGTTACAAATTAATAACTAGATACATTTAAACATCTTAAAAATTAATTTTATTTTTAATAAATAAGATAACTAAGTAAAGCTTATCTTCATTAAGAAAACGTCAATTGGGATTCAACGCGGTTAATTACTTAAGACAATCTAAGGGCTGTCTTTTCTAGAACAGCTCTCTCTTTTTGACCATTTTATTTTTATTTTTTTCTTCTAAGGAACTTTGAATTTTAATCAAAACCTTTCATTTTCAATTTCCCCGCCTTTGAATCGTAAACCATAAAATCAAATAGATATCCATATTATTTTAAAAACAAATACAAATAAAAAGCAGAATATTACCATAAATCTACTTGAAATTCTGGACCAGTTACAAAAGAAAAGACTTGTCACTTAGCCAATAATATTTTAACATGTGTAAGTTACTATTTCATGCGTAACGGCCCACCGTAATAATAAATACGTAGTACTCTTCAATTATTAAACAAAAATAATAATTCAATTCTACAGTTATTTTTTCATAAAAAGGAGAGAGAAAAGTAGATAAAAAGAGGAAAAAAACAATAACCCACCCACTAGTTTCGCCCCTTTTTCAGTGCTTTAACCCAAAAACTCTTCTTCTCAACTTTTTTTTTGCCTTCACCAGAAATTCTCCAACTTCTACTTAACAATTTTTCTACCATAAAACCAACGTAAACTTCTCTGTACCTTTCTGAAAAAAATCAAAAATTTTTTGGTGCTAGTTTTGAATTTTGTGCTGTTTTTTTTCTCATGGAGTTGATTGAAGCAAGAGCATTGAAATCTAGTTTTCTTTCAGATATGGCTATGAAAAATACCCAACAAGTTTTTCTTGATGATATATGGTGTGTAACAGGGATTAATAACGGAGGGAGTGAGGATTTTTCAGTTGATGACCTTTTGGATTTTTCCGACAAAGATTTCAAAGACCCTGAACTGCATGAAGATGATGAAAAAACCTCTTTTTCTGGGTCTTCTCAGAACAGAAATTCACAGGATTCTACTTTTTCCGGCATGGAAAGCTTTGGCTCCCTCGACGGCCAACTACCTATTCCGGTAAAAACTCATGGCCTTCGCCTTGGGAAACAGAAATTTGCCAATTTTTCGTATTTTTCGTTTGTAATTTTTGGATTTTTATGAAAAAAACATTTTAACAGGTTGATGAATTGGAGAATCTCGAATGGTTATCCCAATTTGTGGATGATACTTCGTCGGAATTCTCGTTGTTATATCCTGCCGGAAGTTTCAAGGACAAAACCGGTGGTTTTCCGGAGTTCCGGTCTGAACCGGTGGTTAGACCGGTTGTTAAGAAAATGAGAGTTCCATGTTTCCCTATGCCGTTTCCGGTGAAACCGAGAAGCAAACGAGCCAGACCCGCTGGAAGAACATGGTCTTTTCCGACGTCGACGGTTTCCGGAGACTCTTCTTCTCCAACCTCTTCGTCCTACGGTTCTTCACCGTTCCCTTCGGGTTTTTTTGCGAACCCGGTTTATGACGGTGACGTGTTTTGTAGCGTAGAAAAGCCACCGTTGAAGAAGCCAAAAAAGAATTCGTCAGCAGACACCGGTTCAGGCCGTCGATGTACTCATTGTCAGGTTCAGAAAACACCCCAGTGGCGAGCCGGTCCATTGGGTCCAAAAACCTTGTGCAACGCTTGTGGTGTTAGATACAAATCCGGTCGGCTTTTTCCTGAGTATAGACCGGCCTGTAGTCCAACTTTTTCTTTAGAAGTTCACTCAAATAGCCACCGGAAAGTTTTGGAGATGCGGCGGAAGAAGGAAACCGAGGAGCTTATTGACTCCGGTCTAGCTTCTATGGTTTCAACTTGTTGAAATGAAAGAGAACCGGTCTAGTTGAAAAAAGGGTCTAGTAGGTCTAGTTCGGTTGCGGTTCAAATGTGAAAATTTTTGGTAAATTGTGGATTGTAGGAGGGTGACCATGTCTTAATCCTAGGGAGGTTATTGTAATTTACTTTAGGTTTTTGCTATTTTATTCTTTTTTTTTTAATTCTCTTTTTTGCAGTGTAAAATCTAGTAATTTATTTGCAGTTTAGTAGTCAAATCTTATAGAAACCATTCATTTGTTTTCATTATTTTTATTTTTGATAAAGTAGGTTAGAACAATTCAAAACGGTTGAACGGTTTCTGACAACCCTTGAAAGTAAAAATGCTCACATAGTAAGAAATTTAAAAATGAAATACATCCAAAAAAAAAAAAAGAACTTCACTAACTAAATTAAGTACAAAAACTGCAGCATGAAGTACAACCTTTAGGAGTCTTGAATAATTTATTTCAGGATAATTTATTTCGAAATAGTTAATTCTACACTAATTTACTCCCCCAACGAAACAAACTCTTAAGTGGTCGTTTGGGGCATGATTTTTTTTGGACGAGGTTTGTCGAAAACAGTTTCTGTGAGGTATTGGTAAGATATATGTATATTTTATCTTTTTCAAATTTCACTGAGTATGTTGTTGGTTTAAATATAAGTTATGATGAGATTGATAGGATAAATTGTAATGGGATTAGTTATGATGATATTATTTCTTATTGAGTGTTTGATTTGTTACATTCAAAATAATAATATGCATTATATACATTTTAAGAAAAAATATTTATTTACCAAAATACCATTTATGAATGTGAAAAGTGATGTATAAAAATAGGTTAAAAGGATATATTTGTCATTTAACTATTTTATTCTGGGTAATAGGATAACTTATTTCGATACTAATTATTAATCTTGGAATAAGTTATTTCGGACTTGCCAACCAAATAATAAATCGAACGGCATTATGATTTAATCGCATAATAATTTAATGTTATCCTTTACATGAAACCCCTTAAATCTTTTAGTTTGATATAATAAAGGAATATAAGAAAATAGTGTTAAATTGACCATCTTGCTTTTATTGTGGTGATCATGGAAATTAAAGTCTTGTGATTAATTATTTTGATTGATAGCATCTATGCATGCAACTGTCCCAGTTTTAACTGTTCTGTTTGTACTTATACTCTACAAACTACAAATGTTTTATTATAGTTTGGTTGGAAGTAGAAGAAAAATAATCTTAACTATGATGTATAATTAGTAATATACTTCTTTTAATTCAAAATTTAATTTTATAGGCATTATAATTCATATATATTTTTTAAAACTTATAAAATTTGAGTCAGAAGTCAGAATTGTTTGAGTTATCAACAATTAACTTAAAGTCTATATATGCCCCACGATTTCAATTTTTTAAATATCAACTATATACCCTCGATTACCCACTAATATTGTATTATTTTTAGAACATTAAATAACGATATAAATTGAAACAAAAAAATACGGTGAAGGAAGAAAAAGAAATAGGAAACATTGAATGCATTGGTGAGTGTGGTAGTTTATCGTAACGTGAAAGGCAAAGGTAAATGGGCCCATTTTGTATTTACGTCATTAGGTGGGTTGGAGCCCACTAAGGGTGGTGTGGTGTGTGGTATATATGCCCACTTTTGTTGCTGTTTTTGAAATAATATCTTCCTCTATAATTATTAAGAATTACTTGTGACCACTTTTAATGCTTTCTGACTCACTCTATTCTTCTCTCCAATTAAAATTGACTTCATTTTCTTGGGCCTTCTCATGGGCTTGGGAAGGATGGGCCAATTGGGCCACAATAGACAGATATGTAGAGACATATGGCCCATCTATACTGCGGCCCATATTGGGTAAAAACTTGGAAGAATTTTCACATATAGTTATTCAATTATGTTCCATAGGTATAGTTTGGGTAATTATATTTCATAACTATAATTATACCAGTATTTGTATAATTCGCGCAACATTTATATACGTTGTATAATTCACAATTTTTGTATAACATTTGTATATTTCGCTATAATTTGATTAGCGCATAGCTTTTGTATAATCACGCGAATTATACAAAACTCAAACTGTAATTACAATTAGATGTTTGCCGTAAATCATAATTAATTCAAACTATAGTTATATTAACTAATTAAATAATATATGTTTGCTTATTCACATCATACATATTTATACCAAACCAATAAATGTAAGATAAATTTTTCATAAGAATATTTATTACTTACTCCCTCTGTCCCATATTATATGACACTTTCTACTTTACATAGTTATTAAAAAACCATTAATGCACTAGTGAATTTTACCATTTTATTTATATTTATGCATATTAAATTAAGTTAAAAAAATCATTAATACACTAATTAATGGTGGGGTAAAATGAGAAAAAAATAATTAATTCTATTCTAATTTAGTAAGTATCCATATAATATGAGACAAATATTTATATAAAGATGTCCATATAATATGGGACGGAGATAGTAATTTTTAACAAGTGAGGTTAAATTTTTTGATTTGGTGAAAACACCACATAGAAAACTACACACGTCTCATGTTTAGAGAGAAATACATGCAAGATACGTTATGAGTATATGGTATAAATTTATATTTTCATGGTTAACCTTTATTGTAAGATTAATTTTCTTGAATGGATATAAATATCGAGTCCAAATAAATAATGTTGGACGAAGCAATGGGGGCATTTCATGTGGACATGTGAAAGGGTGGAGTGGTTAGGAATCATTAAGGACGTGCTAACTGTAATGAAAGAACATGTGGGGTTCTTCTGCCCATAACTGTCGTTTTCTTACGCTATTTTTATTTTTATCCAATCATTATTTTGGCTAAAAAATAGAACATTACACAGTGGATTGCTAGCTGTGATCTCTGATTTTTTGACCAATATAAGAAAGGTAATTTATTGATTCTTTCGTTCTCGTCCACAAGATTTGGTTCCTTGATTGCTGAAATTCGAGAAGTGAAGATATAGGGAGGATAAAATGTATATGAAATTTATCATTATTTTATTGAGATAGATAAATTATTTTCGGATAGTACATTATAGTACTAGTTGTAATTAATAGCTAAATTTGAAGTTTCAAATTTATTTGCATTATATAAACGACTTCAAAAATCCTATATCCATTCATAGAGACAAAAAAAAAAAAAAAACTCCAAAAAGTGCTTTCTTTAAGTAAAAAAAGAAGTGCTGTTTTTGGCCAATGAAGCCACAATTGAGAGAATGTGTATTGTCCACTAAAAAGGCTGAACGTAATTCTCTCTGTCATGGAGAATTTTATTTCTTTATAATGTCTATTCAAAAAAAGTACTTAGCTAAAAAAAAAAAAGAAAACTCTTATGTTAAAATTATAATATTCATTTGTATGAAGTTGTTAACCTTTTTGCCAATTTCTGAGGAGACATCTACTCAACAGCTATATTTCTATTTTTGAGGCAATAGAACATCTCTTTAAGCATATAACCGAAGCACAGCAAGGCCAACAGCTGAGATGGACACAAGGCTACCTATACAATATTTGATCACTTCATATTTTCCAGCTTCAAGTTGGGCCCTCATGGCATGGATTTCCTATTTTATGTATCACAACATTCACAGAACATGGTGAGTTTCTGGAAGGCATTTTATGATACTACACTCATTTTATACATATATAGACAGAGAGTCTGAGCTAGAAGTAGCTACGTTTAGTCTAGATTCGCCACAGTAAGAAAGAGAAAACACTTACTCGATCAAGCTTGTTAGTAAGGTCAGTGGTCCCTGTACTCTGCTTAGCAAGCTCATCGCGAATGCTTCTGCAGTCAGTTGCAATTTGGAGTGAGCCATTACTAGTCATTGATTTATTATGGAGTAGAAAAATGTCGTAGTCTTACCCTCTTTCGAGATTTAAATCCAAACGTTGACCAGCAGTGAGCTTATCAATCTCGTACCTATATCAGCAAATAAGTGGTTCACAAATCATGCAAATAAAAGTAAAATCAGACTTCACACAATTCATATGTACCTCAATTCAGTACGCACTTTCTCAATATCATTCCGAAACTTTTCAGTTTCATTTTGCAGTAGAGAAAAATGATTTTCCTGCAATTAGAGAACTTCAGACATCAAACTCAAAAATCAACTTTTGCAAGTCCAGAAACATAAAAACACAATAAATTTCAATAAGCAATAATCATCAGTCCAGCAATTAGAGTCTAAAGCACCACACCGCTTTCATCACAACTTTTATGCAAAAGATAAGACTGAACAATTCAATAATATGGGCAAGGCTAAACTTTCATTTCAAGTCACCATAAGTAAGATAACAATATACTTAAGAATTGTAGAAGCTATGACATAACAATTCTCACTTAGCTATGGAGATCGACTGAACAATTCAATCATATGAACAAGGCCGAACTTTCATTTCAAGCCACCATACTTTCCGTATGTATCATGAGTAATATAATATTACTTTAGAATTGCTCTGTAGTAGAAGATTTAATAAACAGCCTGAATTGCATAAGTGGATTGCTTCTTGAAGCTAATTCTTCCGGTTAAACAGAGGCTGTAGCCTATTGAAAAAGAGTTGGATAGAGTGATGCTATAAATTTAACTACCAATGCATAGATCACAATGTGACAGTCTGTCATTCTTCCTATTTGCAAGTTTAACTAGATTTGTTTGTCTCTTCCTTCGATCCGTTCATAAGAATGTGGATGTAGCGAGCCTTGATTAAGGGATACACAATCTGATCCAATCAATAGCATTCCAGAATTATTGTATGGCATGCCCTTAAACTAACAAGAGTAAAAGGACTAAGGAAATAAGAGGGTCCAAGTTTATTGTATTTTGAATGGATTTGCAATCATTTCAAGCAATATATTTCAAATTTGAAGAATATATCCCTCTTCCACTGCATGTTAAACTGAGTTAGAGTCCCACATTGGTTGGGGAAATGGACGGGTTATCTGCTTATATGAACTTAGACAATCTTCCTCTCATGGGCTAGCTTTTAGGATTGAGTTATGGGCAGGCGCCATATCTTTACATGGTATCAGAGCCAAGCCGAGGGTGTGAAGGGGCTGTTAGAGTGAGTAGGAGTCCCACATTGGTTTGGGAATGGATGGATTCGTGATCTACTTACATTGCAAAAAGTCCCTATTCAACCATAAATACGAAGAATTCTAATGTGTCAATATCTGGACTGAGAAATGTACTGGCCTCCACTTTGCAGATCCTGTGCTTGGGATCTAAATAATTTCCAGCCAAAAACTTTCATGAACCATGACTGTTGCAACCGATGATTAGGAATGGAAGATCCATGAACCACCAAGTACTTGAATAGACATAATGCATCTATTAGGAGTTCCGAAATGGGAATAAGAGAGGAACTGCCACATTATGATAGCTGAAAATAGAGAGCTTCTTCTCCTGTCACTTATGCCATGCACATTGTGTGTTTCACCGAGTAATTTTTAACCAGTTTATATTTTCTAACAGCTCACAATAAAGTCATGTGATTCTCCAACTTCAAGTTAATCCACCCAACAGTTAACACCAACCTAAATGTAATATGGCCTTCATCTTTGGCTTAAGATTTTTTTGGTCAAAGATTAGGTAAACCATAAATGTCAAATATTTGGTAGCCTACATTACTTGATATATTCACATTATAAAT
>JBCEWC010018163.1:0-12102 GCA_038996855.1 Solanum aculeatissimum
GACATGTAATGATGCTTGCTTGCAAGCCCATGTAGATGAGCTACTCTATTGCATTGACATGGAATGATCATGAAATGCTTTGGAAACCCATGTTGTCCTATGGCCTAAGCATGTACATGATTCTTGAATAATGGTTTTGACATGACTAATGATACATGATTTTCAAAGAATGTTGTCTCTTGTTTTCAATGATGCATGTATATATGTATATGTACGTATTTTCATGGGATGAGAATTAGCACCGAGGGAGTGGGTAGAAAATGGGGTATCTCCAAGGCTCCGCCTATTCCGTCAAACCATGTGCCACCATGGGTATATAAATCCCCCAATTGGGATTTCATGTCATATTTATCCCTTGTTTAAGGGTTTCATGGGCTCTACTTGGCACGTAGGCCGGATCCAGATAGTGGCTCGTTCGGGTCACTCATGTTGTCGGTTGAGGTTACATCCCCGCTATATATGAACATAGGATTTGCATTTCATACATCATGGCATGGCATATTGTTATACTACTCTTTGTCTACATGCAATCCTTTTGTATATCATCCCCTTGTCATGTTGCTTGGTCATACTTTACTTGTCATATGCATTGCATGCCCGCATATTTAGTGCTTAATTGTGCTAACCCATATTCTTATCTACATGTTCTAACCATGTAGGGTCCGAGGGTGACATCTACATTCTACCGGACGACGCTTGATATCTTATCGAAGACTTTACAAGTCAACGGAAAAAGCCACCGTCTATTCTAGCTTTTATGTTATATTATCAATTTTATTATGTCTTGAGGGTGAGCCTCAAACTTGTCGAGGCCCCGCTCATCTATGTAGAGGCATTGTTGGATAAATCTACACTCGTGTACGTTTGACTTGAATGTTAAACCTTTGATTATATTATATGATGCTATTTGGCTTGGGTTATGATCATGTTTCTCTCTCTTATTATGCTTATGGTAATTCGGCCTATTACTCTTGATTATGAGGATTGTCATCTATCATGCCCATGTTATGCATGTTGGGGATTTGACCGACTATGTGCTTATGTGGAAAGTCCCATAATCCCGGTGTGCCCCCATAGTTGAATTTCCCTTTCCCGTTCCCTTAGAGATTATTGTTATGTATTTTGTGAATTCATGTTTATCCCTTTCCCGAAAATGTCCCCATAGCCTAGGTCCTAAGTCCCTTAGAGCTTATGTGTTATGTGTTTAGCTTTCGTGCTTCCAAACTGATGATGTGTGTAATGATGCTATGATGGCTTAATCGAGGGTCTTTGGGTCCTCTTTCGCCATGTCACATCTAGGCCCCCTTTCCGGGTCATGACAGCATATGTCTGGGCCATTGGAGCCATGATGCCCAAAATGCAAGACATGCCATACTTTACTTTACGCTGTCTACAAACCCCCTAGATAAGGAACACTATCTTATAAGGGTTAGGACATGCCTAACCTCTGTACTAACTACTATACAATAAAAAATATAATCTCTAGACACCCAATGCTTCGAAGCAACCTGGAGCCCAATAAAAATAGTTGGATATCTTATACTCCTACTGGGGGAGATCTACTAGCTACTGTACCTGAAATGTAAAATGTAGGACCCCCGAGAGGGACATCAGTATGAGATAATGTACTGAACATGTAAGGCACAAAGTACTATATGCTAAACAAGAACACAAATGAAACCATGAACTAGTGCAAGGAAGAGAGACCACCTTTAGTCAGATGGTGGAAGCATGTACTTTATGTCCTTTGTGTTATTTTACCTTTATTTACTGTATAATTTGTGCAAAATATATAATACAAATGATCAGTTGATCAGTGGTAAATCTATATTGGGATCGGCCCTAGCTAGGCTTTTCTTACCCCTTGGGCTACCCCCTTGATAGGATTGATCCTGGTTAGGTGATTCTTCCACCCCTTGGGCTACCACCCATCAGAAGCAACTTTACTTTATCTTTTATTTACTTTTGATGTGTTTATTTTGGTGGTCATAAACTTTTGAGGTGTAAAACTATAGATATAACAAGTGATATGTAACAATCAGGTAAGATAACACACAATGAAAAGAATAGGTTACACAACTAATGGAACACATAAGAGATGAAATAATACATAGACTTTATTTAGATAAAAAGAGAACTCGTATATCTAGGTATCCAAAGTATATATGCAGCTTTGAGAAGGACTATATATGGAGAGAAATATACATGTTAAAGAATGGAGATGAGGTTATTAACCATGTCGGATTTTGTAAGTGACTATATATGCCACGGAAGAATCTAGATTTCATGCCAAGTAATAGAAAATCAAGTAGCCTTACATACCTCGTTGTACCACCTCGGTATTATCTCGAAGTAACTTATTTTTCTCCCAAATAGTTATCTACAATAGGGTAGGTGGTAAAACTAGTGTTGGTAGCTAATAAACACATTTTGTTAGTCTAATTCCACCCAAAAATAATACCCAGGCAGCAAGCCTGTAATTATCAACACAAAGGCATTATTTTGCCCTTTAAATCTTTAATCATATTTTCTAATACACATGCTCATATACATGTCATATCGAGCTTATTTTAGTGCCAGCTAAGCCCACAAAATTTTAGACAGTACAACATATAACAACTCCACGTAATATACCATTAGGTAGCATAACCTTACGTCCTTTCCCCATATTTCAATAACAACAATCCACACCTATTCCAACTTCAACCAAACTTTTTTCAACATTTTTACACATCAAAATATCCCTAAAATAGTCACAAAACATCCCCCAAATAGGTGGGGGCGTGAGACAACAGCCACCACTTATCAACCCACAAATCCCTACAAAAGCACATTCAAAATAACAATAAAGAACTCTTCTTTCAGGAAAACAAAAAAATGGTGCAGCAACCTTGGAATATTGTTTCTGAACTAAACCTTATTAAAACATTAACTTTCTTTCATAATAAAGTCAACCAACAAGAAAAAAGTCCCTCAACAACCAAGAAAAGTGAGCAGCAATTTTTGGACACATGCTATCCAAAATTTCTAACACAGCATAACCATCATATATCTCTTACTTTCCATGGAAAAAATATACTAAAACCATAGGTATTTCGACTTAACTTATTCTTCAAATAGCAGGTCCTCTTCAAGAATCCGAAAAGTTGTGCTTTGGTTGCTTTGCAAAGTTAAAAGAGAGCAAGGAGAGAACTTGAAAGAAATTTGATATTTTGCTATGTTAAAATGACTTAAAGTGGATTTTTTATACCTTTTATATGGACCCATATTGGCTGACTTTCTACACTATTTTAAGGCTTATTTTATCAAGTAAGTGATATACTATTTTTTCCCTTTCACTTTGGCCTTAAGGGGCTCAAATTCAATGGGCCTTGGCTGCCCATTTTTTCCTTTTTCTTTAACTTAGTTTAGGTCCAAATCGTCAAGTAGATTATGCATGTACTTGGACCATTTTCCTATTCATCTTGGGCTGAAAATATGTTCCCTTTATAATGCTAGACCACGGTATAAAATTACACCCTTAACTTTGGCTTTATTCTTTGTTAGACTTGGAAACATTTGGGGTTGGGTCTCGTCTCCATTTCCTTTTCTTTTTACTAACTTTTGGGCCTCAAGTGAGTTCACTCATGGATGAATTATTATTCTTTGTCTACCTAGACTATTTAAGCTAATCACACAAGTGACTCACCTGATAGCTTCCTAAGTCCCACAAGCACCTCACCTTTTTCACTTCGTTTAAGGTTGTGATTTCCTTAATTTGACTTAAAACTCATTTACACTTAGTCACCTCAAACCTTAGACGTACATATAGCCCTCTAATCTGAAATGCAAAAACATTTAAAAATTGGTGCTCATTTGACAAAGTTATATCCCATATACATAGGACTACTACACATAAGATGTCGGGTGTTACATTTGATTAAAGAAATATGCCAAGCTTCTATGTTGTTGAGAGCCTTATGGCGAGATATTCATGCTATGAATGATATAGATTTTGAAAGGACTATTATAAATGCTATGAGACATGAGAATATTGTGAAAGTTATGAAAGTTATGAAGCCCTATTTTGATATTATAAAGCTTTGATTTTGAAGTGCTACTCTATGGAAATATTATAATAATATGATAATTTGCATATTATGATTATAAGTATGATTTGACTATTCCTTGGGATTGTGACCTAGAATTGAGAGGACCTTTGTAGATAACCATTGTCCTATACTTATGTTGCCACCATATGTTTTTGAATCATCTAATGGATCCATATAGCTTAAGTTGCATCATTGACCAAAAGAGGTGGTGTTCCACTACGACAAATGTTAATTAAATATCAAAAAAGGTGGTGTACACGTAAGGTTCTTGTCATATGTTTACCAAAAAGGGGGTGGTGTTCTCATAAGCAAGGTTTTTGTCATATGATTATGCATAATATTTAATTATGGCTTATGTCTTTATTGCATTGCACCCCACATACTTATTAAATTACAAGTACTAATATATACTTTTGCCTACATGAACTAACCATGTAGGGACCAGAGCTTCGATTCATCCTCCTTCTCCACATTGATAGATGATTCAGTTGAAGATTTGCTTTTGGTAAGTCCTCCACTTTCGAGAAAAATGCCATTTACTTTCATGCTTATTGAAGACTTGTCTAATTATGGATAATTATCTTTTGAGGGTGATATCGGGCGATGTCTTGTCCCCCATTATATTAAAATTTGAGGTGTTGTTAGATATATGGATTTGTATGTTATGAACTCAACTCTTATTGTATCTATGTAATCATGGAAGACTTCCCTTAGTCCCATATTCCCTTCTTATATTTGTTGTATTTTGTTGTTAGAGATGAAAGTCCTAAGTCCCTGATTGTCCCCATAGCGTGAGTCATACTTACCCGCCCCTTAGAATCTATTTGCTATGTGATCCATTCTAATCTTCTTCCCTATGAGACCCCCAGATCTTGAGTCCAAAGCCCCATTTCCCTTAGAATTATGTGTTTGTTGTTTAATTTTTTTTGCTTCCGAAACAAAGGATGTGTCACGTATGCTTAAGAGGCTTGTTTGGAGTACCTTCCGGTTTCATATCTTCCATGTTATGCCTAGTCCCTAGGCTTGGGTCGTGGCATATGTATTCTTATTTTACCTTATGAATGTGTATGATATGAACACTAGGCTTGGATAGGATGCCTTTGGGTGTCACACTTTTTGTGTCATGGCTAAGCCCTAGGTCCAAGTTGTGACAGTGCAAACATAGAAGCCATTGTAGGCTAGACTAGTGGATCCACATAGGCCATTTATGATATATAATGATGCATGCTATGTGATGGAGTTCCACTAGGCAAGTGATTTCCCCATGCTAATATAAGGGGTTATGTTGGATTCCATGTATTAGCTAACATTGTCTTATATATCGATTATGGTCCATTCGCACAATGTCTATGACCAATTTCTATGTTCTATCATATGTGATTCATTTATGCATTACTTGCATCCATATTGAATGTAATTCCTTGTGCAATCTTAAGCTCATATAAAGGTTGTCTTTTTTGTTTCACGCACTAATGTCTTTAACTTATGAATGATGGAATTATAATTCCTTGTTTCCATTGCATATCACATACTTAGTACATTCCAAAAGTACTAACACGTATTTTACCTACATGATTTCACCATGTAGGGACAGGTGCTCCTCCCCTGGCTCATAGCTAGTTCTTCCAATGTTTAAGACTAGTTTTACTGTGATGAGCCCTTAGATCGGGGCTCCACCTATTTCCTTTCTTACGATGTATTTTAGGATTGATGTATGTGTTGGTTTTTGGAGTGTTTTACTTTCTATGTTCTTCAAATTTGGAATCTTTTCTATTTGATGAAAACTGACCGTTCATCGGTTCCCTTTTATCATAGTCTAGTTGGCATATTTATGGACACTATATATGTTTTAAGATGATGTTTTATTTCAAATGATATCCCATTTACTTTTGTAAATTTATGTGTTTTTAGCCTATTAATGCTTGATATGCGAAGATGACTTGTATGAGGTGCCTATGGGTGTCTCATCATTGTGTGACAACTAAGACTTAGGCTTATATTGTTACAAACTTTGTTTTAGAGAACAAGATTATAAAGTGTTCCTTAGATGTCCAAACATACCATGTTGAGTAGAGTCTCGTTCAAGGTTGTGAAGCGCATCACAATCATGAATGAGGGGCTATGAGACATTTAGGGAAACCTTTCTTTATTATTCATATCTTGCCTTTAGAGTTGTATAAGGTTCACCTATAAATAATGATGATCTCCTTGTTATTACTAGATCATGCCGCCAAGAAGATCTCCACAACCAGGGAACACACCTAAGAAACAAGCCCCTCTACTAAAACAAGATGATAGGGTGTCTCATGCGGAGTTTAAAGTCACATTCACCATGCTAGTCCAAGCTTTGGCCAATGAAGCCAATAAGGAGATTTCCATATTTCCCTAAGTGCCTACTTTAACTACTCGAGTTAGAGATTTTATAAGGATGATTCTGTCGGAGTTCCACGGTTCTAAGATAGAAGAGGAACCCATCGACCTCATTAATGAGGCTTACTAGATAGTTGTCGTGATACAGTTCCCTCGTAGGAGAAGGTTGGGTTAGTGGCCTAGAAACTCAAAGGGTTCACAAAGATATGGTATGAGAACTGGTAGCAGAAAAGGGCCAAGGAGCGAGTCCAATTGAATGGGAAGATTTCAAGGGTGCTTTCTTGGATAAGTTCTTTCCAATAGAGTTGAGAGAGGCCAAGTTACAAGGATTCATCAACATCAAACAAGGGCACATGAGCGTCAGGGAGTATTCTCTGAAGTTCACCAAACTCTCCAAATATGCCCCTTCTATTGTAGTAGATCCAAGAGCTCGTATGAGCAAATTCATCTTTGGTATATCAAAATTAGTGTTGAAGGAGTGCAAGATGACTATGCTTGTGAAGGAGATGGACATCTCCCCATTTATGATATACGTAAAGCATATTGAGGAGAAGATGTCCATGGAGAGGGTAAGGGAGTCTAGCAGGACTTAGGTTGATGGTGGGAATATTATCACCAAATGAGTGGAGGCCACAAGAAGTTCCAAGGTAGCCAAGGGTCTGCCAATACTCCTCCCCGATCCACCAAATACAAGGGGGTAGCTCCAAAGCCTCAAACCCCAAATTGCCCCAAGTGTGGAAGACCCCTCAAGGGAGAGTACTTGGACAGTTCAAATGCATGCTTCAAGTATAGAAAGCTCGAGAACCATGCAAGGGATTGTAGGAGTGAAGGTTCAAGGCCCCATGAACAAGGTAGGAAAGTTCAACGTGCCTCAAGGAAAAACCATTTCTATGCTCTTCATGGAGAACAAGAAGTTGAAGAGGCCTAGACGTTGTTACTGGTATGTTGAAAGTTTATAATTTTGATGTATAAGCATTGTTAGATCGAGGAGTAAACTTGTCATTTATAACTATTTTTTTAAAATAGATTCCATGTATGTCCCAAAGTTTTTTATGAGCCTTATGAAGTAATTATCCTCGTAGGAGAGTCCGTTGTTGCACATAGAGTTTATAGAAATTGTCCCATTTTTGTCTTGCATAAAGTTGTCCATTTTAACTTAGTAGAACTCTCCATAGTTGACTTTGATATTATACTTGGGATGGATTGGTTACATGCTTCCTATGTGTAACAACCTGACCTAGGGTCTGGTCGTCACACGGAGAATGAGATACCCGAAGGCACCTCACCCAAGTCAACTCAAGCATCTTGAGCATTCATAGGGAATAAATTAAAACTTTGTGGAAAACCAAGGGAAAAGGGCTATGGTCCATGTTTAGCAATGAAGCAACATTAACAACAGTAGAAATAACTAACAATCATTTTGTCCATAAGCATACCAATTAATATATAAATGAACAGAACTGATATAGTTGGTTTCCATCAAATAGAAAGAAATTTGTAATTGTGAAACATTGAAAGTAAAAGCCTCAAAAGTGATATAAATACATTGTCTTTAAAAAATACAGGATAGAGTGGAAAACAGGTAGAGTCCTGAACTAAGGGCTCACCAAAAGTAAAATGCTTGTCTCGAACGTCAACTACTAGTCGCGAGCCGGTGGAGGAGTATCTGTCCCTACATGGTTAAGTCATGCAAGCAACATATGTGTTAGTACCTTTGGAATGTACTAAGCATGTGAGATGTAATGCAATGCATGAACTTGTAATTCCATCACTTATAAATATAACTTATACATAGCAAATAAGATCAATGTAAACTCATGCATGATATAAGGAAATGGCTCAACATAAATTAGAATGAATGAATGAATGAGAGAACATAAGTGATAAGATCATATTGTAGAATCTTACACTTGTGGGAATAGACCTTAACCGCATATAAGACCATGTGATCTACTTTATGGAATCCAACATAACCCCCCTACATTGGCACCGGGAGACTAGTTATCTTGTAGAACTCCATCAACTTAGCATACATTATAATAACATAGATGGCCTGGGTGGATCAACTAGCCTAGCCTACAAGAGTTTCTATGGTGGAATGTAGTTAATGTGACAAAAGGGTTTCTTCTAAGGTTTTCTTACCGAACCCTGCCTCAATGCCACATTCTGTGCTAAGTCATCCCATAGATTCTTTCAAAATATTAACTTTGAATCGTAAGTAGCAATCATAAGAGTAGCTCGAACTTAGAAACCACCAAGTGAGTATTATCCATTCATCTTGGGGACCTTTCTTAACTTCTTTAGTGAAATTGTCAACATGCTTATATATTTGACAAACTTAACTTTAAAAATCATCTTTAATGTCATAATCATCATTACAAATCATGTATAACTTTACTTGAAAACTAGGTGGGCTTAGCTTTTAAAATGGAACAATCATAAGTAACATGAATCATAAGGAAATTTCTCTTTTAAAGGCCCATCAAAAATGTCCCCACTTCATCAACATCAAACCATTACATGGTTATCATCAAAAGCTCAAACATACACATATACTCATTAAAATAATCATTGGATATCATGAATATTATTTAATAACTTAAAACACCATGAAATTAGCATAATCATGGATAATATCTTAAAGGAACTTAAAGAAAAGGTAAAAGACTTGAAAAGAGACTTTATCGATGGAAGGATACCCATAAATGAACTCACATACCTTGAAAGGACTGGAGAGAAACAAACTTATAGACTTTGAGGAAGAATTTGGAAACCCTAGCGTTGACTTAACTTGTTCTTGAGAGCCCCTTTTGTTGTAGAGAATTTTGAGAGTGAAGAATAATGGAAATTTGGGCTTAAAAGATGATATAGGTCCCTTTTCCATCCAAAAAATGACATAATTTAGAAATCGAATTGATAAAAATGACCAAATTTTTCCTTATTAAAAACTATTGGATTTGACTTACAAAACCCAAATTATGGGTCGTAGATTGACTTATGGGTTGTATGTATTGCTCATCTGATCACACACCTAAAATTCTTGAAAACCAACTTTACAAGACCCAAAGCTAAAAAGCTTTGTTACAAACCATATCCTATTCTACGAGTCATCTGATAATTCGTGAGTCACCCTTCAGTAAACTCCAAATTTCTTTTTCATGATTGGGGTCCCACTCATGAAACCATATATGGTCCATAAGATATCTTACAGGATATCATTTGGTCTGTGGATTACTGTAAGGACTCAGACTTTAGAAAACCTTATCAATGCGAAGTACATTTATTTCAAGATTATTTTATGTGGTTTATGGTCATCATGAGTCTCTTTCATCAAGCCATGTTCAAAGGAATTCCATTGGATAAGCTTTTCACTTGAACCGTCAAAAGGGTCAACTCAAAATGGTCATATCTCTTATCACAAAAATAATTTGGTGACCCACGACCAATCAAATTGAAGCTTTTTGAATTAACTTTGCAGCACATCTGATTTCACCAAATTCCAAGTTTGTAGTAAGAAGTTATGTTCATTTTTGTAGGACCTATCTTTGTTGAGTAAAGGAGTCTCACGACCCGTGAAGAGCCTCATGACCTGTGAAGACCCACATGACCCGTGATGCTGGCCGTGGTGACTTTTAGATAAAATTTCAAATCTCATTTTATTAAGGTATTTTTTATAATTTGGCCCATTTCTGAGGTCTTTTATGACCTTTTCACCTATCTTAAGCCCTCAAATCACATTATACTAACTCTTCACTCTCATTACACTCAACTCTAGAATCCATACTTTCCTAAAAGCACCTTTCAAGTGTGACATTGAAGATTCAACTTGGGAATTCAAGGAAGCTTTCTTCTCAAATTAATTTCATCTTAATCTTTCCAGAGTCTCCAATTTCTACTTTACTCAATTTCTATGAAATTCAAGCTTACTTTGAATATGGATCTTTTGAATTAGTATCTATTTAATTAAATTAAAGTTTGTGTTGTACTTATTTGATGATTTTAAAGTGAATTAAGTTCAATTATGATGAATTGCATTGATATTATGAGAGTCCAATTATGGTTGTCCCTTTAATCTTTAAATCTATGCATGGGTAATGTTATTTAAGCTTTAATTGTTGATTTAATTATGAATTTCATAAGGATTTTTCCTATTATGAGTTTTAACTTATGAATTCTAATTTTTCATGCTATTTCATCATCATTCATGGCATTTGCATTTATGAGCATTGATATTTACGATGTATATGATATGGTTAAGCCCAAATGAGATTATGACTATTATTTTGAACAAGTATGGGTATGACAAGATTGTGATCACAAAATAATTTGTGATATGGCTCTTTGAGCAACTTTGGGTGTTTATACCAATATGTACAAGTATGTGTGAGCTATTCCTATGCAAGAAGTATGACATGAAAGTGTGATTTGACTCTTTAGCCTATTGAAGTACGAGTACGAAGTATGATTTGGATTTTAAGCCAAAGTATGCATGAAAGTAATTTGAAAGACTTGTCCCTCTTTTAAAAGCATGTATATGTATTCCCGTGGGATGACGACTTGGTGCCAAATGGGATTGTATGAGGGAGGTCTATCCCAAGGGCCCTTACTCTTTCTCATTAACTATGTTCCTAACATAGGTTCATGTTTATGCCCCCCTTTTGGATGATTATGATATGTTTAAGGAAATCTTTCCCAAAATGGGTGTTGTTTCCATAAGGTAAGGTTACATCTCTGAAATAGATGTTGTTCCCGTAAGGTGAGTAAATGAGCATGGAAATCATTTCCAACATAGGTGGTGTTCCCATCAGGAGAGGTTACTTCTCCGAAATAGGTGGGTGGTGTTCCTGTGTCACGACCCAGTTTGGGGGTCTAGATGTGACATGGCGAAGGAGAATCTGAAGGCTCTCGATCAAGCCATCATAGTACCAAACTAACCCCTTTACTCCAATTTTACGGAAGCATAACACATAACTCAATAGCATTTGAAATACCCAATAAAAATTCCAAGATCTAATCATGATTAAGTAACAATTCAAGTCATCATTTAACATAACAGTAATGTCATAGGTCCAACACATGCCTCTACTGAAGTGACGGGGGCCACGACAAGTCCGAGCTCACCTTCAAGAATCTAACAAAAACATAAATAAACTACTAAGGCTAGAATGTAGAAGGCTATTGCCCTTGGAAGAAGGGCTCACCACCAAGGATAGCTTTTAAGTCAATGCTCGTCAGTAGGAAGATAGAACTCGTCACCTGCACCTACATGAGTAGAACATGTAGACAAAATATGGGTTATCATAATAAAGCACTAAGTATGCGGGCATGCAATGCATATGACAGGGAAGCATGACTACAATATGACAAGGGGACACTTGATTCGAAAGGAGTGCACTTAGCCAAAACAATATATATAACAAGATGCTTATGTCATGATGCATGAAATGTAGCCTATCAATATATAGTTTCGGGGATTGACCTCAACTGACACAAAGTAGGACTAAGCGAGCTACCACTCAGAATGGACTATTTGCCAAGTAGATCCCAAGACACCCTTAAACAAAGGATAAAACAAGGCTCCCAATCTGGGGCAATCCCATGGTGGCACATGGTTTAACGGAATGGATGGGGCCCTTGGGGA
>JBCEWC010018164.1:0-12102 GCA_038996855.1 Solanum aculeatissimum
TTGGAAAAGGAATTTAATATAGTATCTATAAATAGGGTCTCAATGTAATAATGTGGACAACAATTCAATAATATTTTCTCCTATATTTCTCACACTCGGGAAATTTGGGGATAGGAGAATCCCATGCAATCATTTCAATCAATATTTCTAATAAATATAACAAACAACTTCACAATGATGGACAAGGACAAAAATACTTCTTGAGAACTTAGTTCGATAGAGAAACAGCACATGCAGATTCTGAGCATGTTACTGGAGCTTGTGGAGGTTGTATAGTAGATATAACACTTAGAACGGTGCTCAGTAATGCGAAAAAATGCAAAATTTGAGAGATACACTAACTACAAAGAGGACGTACCTTCTTTGAAGATTTTGATGATGAAAACCAACTAGTTGCTGGTGCAGCCGGGACAGGAGCACTGCCAGCTTCTCAATTCAATAAGTTAGATGCAACCATACCATCTACCTCCTTTCTCCACACCCCAAGAATATACAGAAAGTAAAAATAGAATAACTACTTGTATGAAGGTATTACCATTCTGATTCTGTTCGCTTTTCGGCATCAACTTCTTCTTCTGTTTTAAAAATACTAATATAAATAAGATAACAGTTCAGTGTCAAATAAAAAATAAGGTGGAAGGTGACTATAGCGCACTTACAGCAAGAAGAACATCCAGACCTTCCATTGTAGGAGGTGACAAATTTTCAAAGTCAACTGCAATGGATTTCACGTGTAAAATCAGTACATAAGAAGAATGTTGTAGGCTATAGAAAGTCAAACAAGCAGGAGACGGAATTGATTTCATTTTTCGGAATTATTCATAAATTTATTTCCACATAGAAAACTGGCAGGACAACACTTAATCTCCTAGACTTTGCTAACAAGTGAATAAAAACATAACTAGCATACATTATAAAATAAAAAACTTGAAACTATGCAAGTTACCATCAGCATTTAATAGATCATTGGTTACTGCATGGCCAGCCTGTGCCAAAGAGACCAGCTACAGATTGAAAAGCAAAGAGAGATTTCAGATGGATTAGAATTAACACCCAAAAGAAAAACTGAAATAAGTTCACGGAAAAAAGTATACCTGCATTCCAACAACAAAATCTCTAAAACTGAGAAAACCTTGTCGTTTGGAATCTGCAATTGCCCACACCTTAGGGAAAGAAGAGAAATGAAACAAATTGTTGAAACAATTTTAAGCAGTACAAAATGACTTGTCAAAACTAGGAGGAAACTACAAACTTCAGACGTCATCTGATTTATTTTTTTTTAATCAGTAAGGAAAATTGTAGAAAAGGTCAATCAGATTCAGCACAAGCTACTAATATAAGGTCCGCACATACGTCAAAATACAAATCTTTAGGTGGTAACTAACTAGATGAATAGGACTTCTCAAGCAACAGAAGTCAATAATCACCTTATTTAAGGATTTAGGTGCAAGAGAGGGAGTAAGTTCAGTTTGCCTTGCTCAGTTTTTACCTTTTAAACTTAGTTCTATTTATCAATAGAAGTTATCTAAATACTATAACTTTATCATCTGGTTAGATCTTGTTCACTTTAGCTCCCAGAAGGTGATGAGTAACCCGAATATGATTATCAGTCATCCAACATTCCAATGGACAACATTAACCTATTAAGAGAAGGCCTAAAACCTGAGAATTTGCACAGCTTGTTCATATGTCTTTCACCCTCCGCTTAGCATTCCAGACCGTAGGTCATTTTCATGAGTTCTTATAGGTTATAGGGTGGACATTCTACTGAGTTGTAATGTGTTCTTATAGGTGATAGGGTGGACATTCTACTGAATTGTAAAAATGAAGTTGGCACAATAGCTTTACATAGCTAGTGACTAAAGTATCATCTTTTCAGTAGCTTAGATAGCAAATGGCAGCTTGAAGTTTGGGATCAAAGTACTGACTCAAGAAATTAGGAGCAAAGCAAAATCAAACACCAAAATAAGACTTGATCCCAAAATTAACCAAAGAAACTCACATATAAACATCCAATGAACCACAGACCTTAAGAATTACAGAAGATGATAGCAACTGATAACTTATCCTATTCAGTATAAATACCAAAATATGAACAAGGCCTTAGACACACTTAGGGTGTGTTTGGTATGGATCAGAACATTTGCCAGAATTTTTTTTTTCAAGTTTTCTACAAGTTACTTAAAAATGACGCAAAATGACTTCCCTAACAGATGTAGGGAAAACACATTGCGTAGGTGACATTTCAAGTTTATTGTCTCTTCCCTACTCATCCGATACCCCCAACCCTACCCGGATACTCCACGACCATCCCACCGCCGGACCCCGTTTTCCATCCCATACCGCCTCCATAGTATTTTGCTAGATAATATATAGATGCTCTTGGGATTATATTTTCCAAGATAACATTTTCCCTGGAAAGCATTTTCCTTCTTTCCAAACGCAAGTTTTACTATAATTTCAAGATTGAAGATGATTACAGTACTATATACTAGCAAACAATCAAATCAAAAAATCAAAACCTATACTCCCACCATCCCAATATGTGGCAATGTTCAACTCAACTTTTGAAACTTGCCATACAAAACAAAGAATAGACATTTGTACATGTATAAATCACAACAAAATGAGAAGTTTAAAGTTAAATTAGTTCTAAATGCATAAAGGTGACATGACAGACTAAAAAGGGAAGTGTATCAAATTAAATTGGGACAGAAAAGTGACAGTTAACTACTGAACCCTTCACAAACATGAAACAAGCAAAGAAAAGAACCTGCTTGAGTTCAGGTCGAGGCAAATTTGACATGGCAAAGAACTTGGTGGCATCTGCACCAGTGAGACGTCCATCTCCATCTGTATCCAAATAACAACCCCATTACTCAAAAATCGTTTCTTTTTGCTCTTATTTGAACAAAATCACTACAATGAAAAGAAAAAAATCATTTTTTTACCAGAATCAGCAAAATTAAACCATTGTTGATAGATCTTCTCGTGTTCTTTTGAACATCGATTAATGGGGCTTGTATCAAACTCCATTCTTTAATGATTTCTTCTTGTTCAAATGCCTCCAAGATCTACCATATTTGCTTAACTATTAGCACAGGTCACTTAATTAGTACTCAAAGTGACAGTTTACATAGCAAAAGCCCAATGGGCCATCAAGCCACAAGCTTTTTTTAAAATTAAACGTTGCTCCGTCCGAATAAAAAAGAATGACTTAGTTTGATTTGATATAGAATTTAAGAGAATAAAAATAACTTTTTAATCTTAGGGGTCGTTTGGTGTAAGACATAAATTATAATAATCCCGGGATAAAATATTGAACTATTTTATCTCATGTTTGGTTGGAAGGTATAAGGTAATTCTTCGACTATTTATCCCACCATTTTTGCCTTAGTGATGAGATAAGTTATGACATCTAACTTATCCCGGATTAATTATCTTGGGATAACATGTTGCTAACCAAACGATCACTTGTGGTATTAAATTAAAGTTATGTCAAATATACTAAAATGTCATTTAATCTTATGAACTTAAACATGTCACGTGAAAAATTAAAATTAGAATATTATAAAAAAAGAAATGAGTCATTCTTTTTTAAACGAACAGAAAAACAAAGTAAGTTATTCTTTTTCAAACGGAGGGAGTATAAATTATATTGTTGTTGTATGTATCCCTTTTGGAACCGTCGTTACGTAAATATAGTATCTTTTTATTATTTTTTTTCAAATTAAATACAAATTATTTGTCATGCAGGACAAGTGTATCTCACACAAATTGCCCCATAAGATACATGTGTGTACTTGTTCAATTTTGTACCTGTTTTAAGTATCTACTTGTCCGTATTCAAAATTGAAACGTGTAGATGCCAACTCAAATCAAATTAAAAGATACGTTTATATATTTTATATCAAACATAAGAGCCATATCGCTGAGGAATCAAGTTAAGTGTGATTTTTGAATGGATTTAATTTGTGCTTATCGATAGCCCTATCAAGTCTTTCATTATTGATGTATATAAGTTAAACTCTTTCCGATATCAGATTAAAAAAAAGTCATGAGGAATAATTTAGATCATGATGATCATCAGGAGCTAGAAATAAACCAACACAAAAATAACATCATTTTACTTCTTATAAATCCAATAATAATTATACAAAATTGAATAAATAAAATAGCTCTATACATTCTCACCCTCATATTCCACACAAGCATCTCAATTTCTGATTGAATATATAATATGTTACACTCAAACAATAGCACAAGCAAGAACAGGACCCTTCTCAATTCAACCAAAAGTTGATCAAACTCTTTGAAAATGCGCGTAAAATCCTCTAAAAAGTAGTCTAGTTTTGGAGGATCTAACACGACTATGACATCATTGTTGGAGAGTCTTGAGGAACGTAACGATTCAATACCAAATGATTTCAAGCAATGGCACCAATAGTTTTTCCAAGCAACCAGAGGACTAGAGCTAGTTCTATACCAAAAATAGTGTGAAGATAGGATCTATCCAGCATAAAGCCATATAGAGTAATTCCAGCTCTGTTATGCTCAAAATATGTCACTGTAAAACCAAAAACTATAGTTAGTCGATCCAAACAATACACGTAATAAAGAACCTTATTAATAGTATCGCGCATTTCTCAAAGGAAGGGATGAACAATGTAGTAAAAAAGCTATCACTTTGATGCTTAAAGCATGAAGTGATGAGAAGGGAGGGGTTGTCGCTTTATGGGCTATGTTGCACCCACCATCAATATTTTTGAAGAGTTTGAGCAACATAGTTGACGAGTGAATGATCCATGCACTTAAGAGAAGAGTGTGCTTCGCTTCTAACAAGGATGTAAAAGTGATTCTAACGAGAAAAACAGTTGCTTTTTTGAAGCTCACATATGAGGATTTGGATTAGTATTGAGAAAATTGTTTCTTTGAGCTTCAAGAAGATTGTTGTACCCATGTCGGATCCTCCCCAAATGCATGCACTAGTTTTGGCAGCATTTTTGAAGAGTCCAAGCAACATAGGCTAAAATTAGTTACTTTAGTTTTTATTGTACTAATTCATATGTAGATGTTAGGCTAAAATATGTAGATGTTTGGCATTCATAAATTCTCCACATCATACCAAAGAGGTATACGTTTCACCACTCCTTTTAGCTTTCAAGTCCTACGTCCCCTCGTCAATTTTTTGCTTTTTTTACTTTTGAAAACACTAGGGACTAAAAGAAAAAAGTGAAACTACCATACCTATTGCCTGCCTTTTCTGGAATGAAATTGTGCTATATGCATATGAGTGGACAAATTTTGTGTTGTCGAGCTCATCTTCCTCATCTCCAACATCATCAACATCAGATGATCCTTCGGAGCTCACAGGGAAAACTTGGTTACTGTCTATTTGAGATATTGGAGGTGTTTCACCCTCAACTGATTCAAAAGAGTCAATTGTTGCACAGACGTGCCACTTGGCCGCTAAGCATGTAACACCTTGTGCCTTGTGGGTAATCCTGACTGCACTTCTCAAAATTATCAACAGGCCCGCGAGAAGGCTCACGGAGCATAGCTGCATATCAAGAAGAAGATGTTTCCATCTAGTCAGAGGAATACCAACAATTAAGTGATGATCCAGGAACAAATAGGAAAAAAGAATGTTGAGGAATTGTAGCTATCCTAAACAAACATATCTTTTCGAATTTAACTTTAAGAAATAACAATAACAGTAAGTATTACTCTTACTAAACTAAATATAAGCTGTCTTATTAATTTCATATCTCCGTTAAAGTTAAGAGAGAATTTGAGGCACTTGAACTTCCGCTAGTCTAATAGGCGAATTCTAATGCTTCACAGCCAAAATCTGGCTCTGAGGTGCCATTTGCTGGTCTAGTATAGCACTGCAAAGCTGAAAATTGGCTCTGCAGTGCCATTTGCTAGATCATATCCAAACTGTCCCAAGACATTACTCTTGAAATCTCCTTATCATTTTTCACTTCATCAATATTACAAACTGTGCAAACAAGAGGGTATTCACCTAGGAATAAAAATCATAATCGTTATCATTTTAGTATGTTTCTCTTGTTGGAAATGCTTTTTTTTAACCCCTCCCTAGGAGTTCCCGCCCTTTTTGCTCCCTTGATGACTCGAAGTCACAACCTTCGGGTTGGAAGTGAGGGGTTACCATCCGAGCAACTCCCTCTCGGCTGTTGGAAATGCTTGGATAGTGAACTGGTGCATATATTACAGCATATTATATATGTGATTTAATTGACCAAGTGTAACTGTAAATCCCATTTGTTGACTTAGTTTATCAGAGAGGCATTCAAGCAAAGAAATGCAAGGGATTGCTTCAAAATAATTTTAAAAACGAAGCACAAGATCCTATATTTGACAAATAAGACAGCTGATGAGAAGTAATACCGCGAGTTCACCACTCTTATAGATATGAAGATCAGCAGTTGATCGTGTAGTCATGAGAAGGGATGCCAATTGACTTGCTGTGACAAATATCAATACCAACAAGATAAATCTGCGGTATCTATGGCTAATGATCCGCAAGTGCCTCCTGATTCTAAGGTGCTCCCTCAACACTGTCTCAACATCAGAATCAATCTGGAAGATCTGAGCAAAATCTCGCAGTCGGAGAATCTGAAGGTAACAAATCAAACGAAAAAGGACACACACTAGGAAGAACACGGTCGTCCTGTAAAGCCATGAGCTCAGCTCTAGAAGACACGCGACAATGTCACTCACAATGACATTGCCTAAAAAGGGGATTTGAGTTCCTCCTGAACTGTACCACCAAATCTTATATATGCTTTCAGCAGCGAAACATGGCAGGACAAAAATGAATAGGATCTTCAACGATCTCTGCATATCGAGAAAAAGGATTGATCGTTACATTACATCATGCAGTTCGATATGCATTTCCACACCAACAACCAATTTCAACATAGAAACCAACTAGTGATGAACATATCATGAAATTTCTTAGAGGCACAAAAATTAGTTTATTCACCAATTATACAAACAATGACTTATACTAATATGAGCAGTTGTGCCACCAAAACAACAAAGACAGATAGAAGACTAGAAAAAAACATGGACTAAAAAAGATCCCCAAAAAAGAGATCATTTATATTGGGGGGCAAAATCCAATATTTAAATACTGAAACAGGAGATCCTCTGAGTTTTAGACTGTCCAATCATCAAACATATTCAGAATCTGATTCTCAAAATCTGAACTAAATTCAGAACATAATATAGTGTGTAACAAACATAAAGATCATCAAATTTACACAAATAAATCAGCTAACTTTGACTTATATTGAACAAAACAAGAACCACCAAAGATTGTTATGGATCAACATAATTTCATCAGACTTAACTAGAGGTCTCGGGTTCAATACTTCCCTCTTTAATAAGCCTTACACAGCATAAATCCTAATCAACCTTAAAGCAGTACCAGCAGTGGCGGAGCCAAGATTTTCACAAAGAGACTCAGAATATAAAGAGATAAACACACTAAAAAATCAACGGGATTCAACATCAACAATATATGCATAAAAAGAATTCTTTTCACCTTATATAAAGTGTAATTTTTCGACGAATCGAGTTCACCAGACACCAAATGGAAAACCAAAACAGCCAAAAAAGAGAGTAACTTTGAGAGAATAAGAAAGGATATAACTCACATTGAGCTGTTCCATATAGCATTTTCTGACAGTCTCACTTTCATCACAAAGCTTATCAAGAAACAAAAACCTACGAAGCCCAAATTTACTCACAAACCCAGAAAGACAAATAAATGACAGAGCAGCAACAGCACTTAGAGACAACTGAACAACGCTGTCATAAGGTCTATCGTGATGAGCATCACATTCAGCACAAGCCAGTAGAAAATGAGACAGACATGGAACAACAATTGCAAACATTATGAAAACAAGCCAAGAAAGAACAGTAGATGTAGTGTCTGATTGATCCACACACATCCACTTTAACCATTTACGAAAAACACGCAATTCATCGTAAGCATGTGATTTGCTACGTTCATATAATATACTTTTTTTGTTCAGTAAAGATTGGACTTTGCTTTCATCCCCCATTGATAAAGTTCAAATTTTTTTTCTGGGTATTTGATGAAATTGGAAAAAGGTCAAATCTTTCTTCTGGGTATTTGATGAAATTGAAGAAAGATTAAAAAATAAAATCTGGGTGTTTCATGAAATTGTAGAATTTTTTTTTAATTTTTACTGTAATTTTTTTTTTTTTTTTGGTGAGTGTTTGATGAACTTGGAGAGAGATTATCAGAGAGCGCCGGAATTTGTGGGTCTGATGAGATTTCATGGAGTTTGATTATTGGAGAGAAAGGTTTATATATACACACTGTATATGACGGAGCTAAAATTTCAATTAACGAGATTCAAAATAAAAAAAACCAACATATGAACAAGTTGAAGGAAGTTCGATATATATAATAAAACACATATCTAGTAAAATCTCATAAATAGAATTTGGGTGAAGATAAAATCTACGCAGATCTTATTATTACCTCACAAGAGATACAAAGATTGTTTTCAAAAGACTATCATCTCAAAAACATCATCCCAAAGTAATAAATGTTATATATGAAACAATGACTAGAGTGAATTATTTAAAAATAATTTTAACACTATATAAAAATATATTTTTTTATTAAAGAGGATTCGGATTAACAATAAGATGGCTCCGCCCATAAATATATATTAGGTGGTGGGGTAATGTTGATGTAAAAAATATATAGGAGTACAGCTGAGATTAGATTTGGAAGCTAGTGTGAAATCTTGAAATGAAAGATCATGTTTACACCAGTTGTTTTTGTGAGGTTTTTTTGACGTTTTGGTTTTTTCATTTTAATTTATTTATTTAATTATAATTTAATATAAAAAATTAAAAGATAGAAAAAAATTGATTTTTATGTTTTATTTTTTAATTTTGAATATTATTGGATGTATATATTTTAAATATTAAGTTTCAAAGCTAAAATGTGAATTTAAAAATATGTATTGAGTAACGTGAGAAACTTGTGACAAGACATGGATAGTTGAATATATTCTATGTTATTGAATTATAATATCACTTGCAAAAATACATAAAAATAAAAATTTTAAAATCAATTGTTATCTCCTAGAAGATTTTGGTTGTAAGGTGTAAACATTGCTTTAAAATATTTGACAGTACATGTATTTTAAGAGAAAAAGATTTTCTTTTACAAAAAATATGGATTAAAGAAAAAATAACGTGAATAGGTAAAGATATATTAGTTCATTAATTAATATAGTCGTAGTTTAATTAAATTATTATTTGTCACTAACTTACGATCATAATTAGTAATTCACGTCCAAAATTTATATAATTAAGCTCTCAATTATATAAATTCAGAATTTGTATAATTCGATATCCAAAATCAATATATTTGATTTGTATAAATTTTAAAAAATTTCTAAATATATATATATAATTTTTATATATATTTATCATGTTTGTATATAGACAGCTAACTATACAAACGAAAATAACTTAACAAATGAAACTATAACTATGGAACACGACGAATTATAATTAAGAAACATTAAAACAAACTTGAGAAATTTCCAGAGTTATAGTTACTTTATTTGAAAGTTAAAATATTATATTATTATTAAATATAAAATATATCACTGGAAAAGAAAAAGTAACAAATAATTTAAAGCAAAAGGAATATAATTTATGAGGTGGAGAATAAATAAAGTTACAAAAGAAATTATATATCTTTTGGTTGAAATAATTGCCAAAATATACAATTTATTGTATCTCTTCTAGATTCTTCCAAGTTACAATCAACCTTCATTATTTGGAACCATCTAATTGGTCTCAAACAAAATTTATGTTTAAAAATCTTGTGATTGTTCTTCTTTTGTACAAATAATATGTTTGCCAAACATGTCACTTTCAAAATTAGGAAAATAAAATATTTTGCATTAAAAAATTATTTTTTTGTTTTATTGATATCAAGGTAAGGTTGTGTACAATAAATCCTTGTGATCGGACTCTTTCTTGGACCCTGCGCATAGCGGGAGTTTAGTGCATCAGACTTGTCCTTTTACTTGATTATACAACAACAACAACATACCCGGTGGAATCCCACAAGTGGGGTCGGGGAGGGGGGGATAATATGTACGCAGACCTTATCACCATCTCATAGAGATAAAGAAGTTGTTCCCGAGAAACTCTCATCTAAAAAACTGTAGCCCCATAAGCAGAAGATACTGGATATGGAAAAAAAAGGGAGAAGAAAAGCAAAGGAAAAAGGAAAACGACTAATAATGAAAGCAGATGATAGTTTGTAAATACGATAGAAGTAACAAATATAAGACGAATGATGACAACACCGAAAATAAAAGACACTACTACTCCCACTAACCTGTTGTATCACAAGGTCATACACCAACCTACCCCTACTGGCCTATTATCCTTCTACCCTAATACGCGACCTGCACTCCTTTCTATCTGATATCATTTCCTCGGGGAGATGAAATTTCGCCATATCTTGTCTGATCACCTCCCCCAAATACTTTTTCGGTTGATCTCTACTCCTTCGTGTACCCCTTTTTACTTGATTATGATATGTGTTATTCAGAGACGAAATTAGATTTTTCACAAAAGTAGATTCAAAATATGAAACGAAAAAGTGAAAGTGAATTCGACGTATGTTTAGTATATATACATAAAAAATAATTATAATAAAATATAATCAAGTACGCCAAAAAAAATTAGATGAACTCATCAGCCTTATCTGATGTTATTTGACCTGATATTTTATCAAAAACAATTTCTCTAATTTTATAGAATAAATATAAGATTACGTAAATTTATTTTATTTAAATACTTATAAAATTATATTAAATATGTTATTATTGTTGTTGGAAAATAGAGAGAGGAAGCATGAATTGCAGAACGAAAATTGGTGACATACTGATTAGTGAAGTCAACTGAACTTTTAAGCTAAAAAACACAACTGGCACTTAATGGCGTGTTGGTGTTAAGTGTTAATCACTCTTATTTTAACTGTTATTTTAATTTTGTTTATGTCCATTAAAAAAATATTTTTTTAATAAAAATAGAGTAATTTTTATTTTTAAACGGTATATTTGTTTTATTAATGCCAAGAATATAATTAAACAAATTTTGAATTAAAATGAGACAGAGGAGTATTACATATCATAAAAACTAAAAAAAAAAAAGTTAACTGTATTATTTCTTCCCTAACAAAAGGTAAAAAGAAAAGATTATTTTATTTTGCGTTCAATAATTTCCATTCCAATTTCATAATAATACCTTTTAACTTAATTAATTTATAGATTAATGGATAATATTCCTTACAAAGTTTTGGTTTGTCACGTCTTTAGCCACATGCTTTAGAGGATTTCTGACCAAAAAAAAATTGAACAGCAATATTATTTAATTAATTAATCTATAAATATAAGTTTGAAATAAAGTGTTTGAAGCTCAAACACGATGCCACGAATATCCATTATTTAATGAAAAATGACCAATAATAATCAGACATTAGGCCCCTCATATTTATTTAGCATTCATGTTACTTTCTCTCTCATTTTATCGGGCATCGATAAAATTTTGACACGTGATCTAAATATTTTAAATTGTTAATTATCATAGTTCAACTTAGATCTTTAAGCAAAAGAATCATTGAAAAAGCATAAATAAACTCTCAAACTGTTCAAACAGATATGTCGATTTGCCATAAAATAATCACGAGAAATTTACCAAATCACCCTGAATTTTTTTATGCAATATTTAGATATTTAAAAATAAGACAAACAAATTAAAATGGAAGAACTGATTTTTTTTTTACAGATAAACCCTCAAGTTGCTCAAACAGGTATGTCGACCTGTTACTTGCCTAAGCAGCTTCATTGCCACTTATAAGTGTTGGAAAATATTATTACACAGCGGAAGCATTCCCAAGATCTTTCTGCTTGCATGAATTATAGACAACAATCGTAAAAACGTATCATTCGTAAAGTATACAAAAATTAAATAATTTAAGAAATACCTCTCGAAGCGTGTGCA
>JBCEWC010018165.1:0-12102 GCA_038996855.1 Solanum aculeatissimum
GCAAGAGACTGAATCACAGTATAAGGAGCAGGTTCCTCCTTTTCCTCTTTTTTCTTTTCCTCATTGTATCCTATCTTAGCAGATTGAATCCCAGTGGTTTGGTTATGGTTAGATCCATTCATATTCCACATCTTCCAACTCTTTTCCTTGGTCATGTAAGGTGCTGCCTTGGTCGACATTGTTGTTAGTCGAGTTGTTTTCCTCAGGAATTTCAGCTGGTTTACCTTGTTTTTGTTGGATGGAGGACCGCACATTTTACTGAGTGTTTCCAATATTGTAGCTCTCTGTAGACGAGCCATTGTTCTTGGTTTCATTGACTGCTGTTGCTGTTTTCCCTTTGTCATTAAGCAACTCGAGCTTACCATGAGTATTTGCTAGCTCCTTCCTAGGAATTGAATCAGTTTCCGTCTCACTTGATCTGTGGGTGTGGGAGTTAGAGTTGTTGTCTGAGTGTTTTAACCTAGGATTAGGCTGTATCGTGCGCTTTGGATCTTCCTGGCATAAATCCAGCGGTAGATTGCCGGCCACCGGCGCTTCATGAGCCATGGCTGAAGCAATGTATCCGTTAGAGTTTTCTGTAACGTTAGAATAAGATGAGAGAATTATTTTAGAGAGAGAAAGACAGATCTAATCTTCAATAGAATTTAGGAGTGTTAGAATGGATGAAAGGGGATTAGGATTTGATTTAGGGGAGTTAGGAGATCTTAGAAAGCCTGAAAGGGGCATAGGATCTAATTAAATTATGAATTCACCATTAATGAAACAGACTAGATCACTAAAAATAGTGCACCACAGAAGGCACACAATGGCCGTACAAAGGTTCACGGTCCATGAACCTGGCCGTGAGGCTTCACTTGGCCTCGACTTCGGCTTAAACTCCTGAGGGACTTTCTGGATCACTTCATGAGGGGCCTCAGGACCGTGTAGCTGCACACGGACCGTGTACTGGTCCGTGGAGCATCACTTGGTCTGGAGTCTAGCACCGAACCTTGGCCAACTCATTGGATCACTTCACGGGACCCCTCACGGGCCATGAAGGGTCACACGGACCGTGAACTGATCTGTGGGACCACACTTGGTGCATGGTTTGGCCCCCAACTCCTAGAAACACACTGGACCAACCCACAAATACCACCACGGGCCGTGGACCACCAAACGGTCCATGGTCTCACCTTTAGACCCTATTCCAGAACCTTTTCCTAGCGTACTTCCAATTATGGGCAGGCTCACTGCAAGGGCCATACCTTTCACATACGAACTCCGAATTGAGTGAAACCTATTTTGTTGCAAAGATAACTCAAAGGGCTTCGATTTAATATATAGTAGTCTACACAGTTGATCCCGTACCAAAAGATATGGCTTTTCAAAGTCCACTACCTAACTGGCATTACAACTTCACCAAACGATCCTTTTTAAATCCGGCCACTTAAATACAACCCATGGCTACCAAAATTCAACCACGACCAGTTTAACACTACCCTTGACAAACCATTTTGAAGTTAAAATTTTTTTGGGTCGTTACATCATCTTCCCCTTGGGAACATTCGTCCTCGAATGAGAAAAACTACGGCTTGTGGACAGCCATCAAAACAAGAGATGCTTTAACCACAACTCATCATGAATCATGCATCAATTCAAAAGTCTTTCAAAACTTATGCGAAACATCATTTCAATTATTTTCGTGTTCATGTATGCATGCAATGTCAAAAAACTCAAGAAGAAAAGAATTAGGACCATTAGAAAGAATAGAACCTAGTACCTTAGGCTTGAGTAGATTGGAAGAGGTAGGGATATTACTCCATTATGTCCAACTCCGCTTCCCATGTTGCACTATCCATGTTTTGATACCTCCAAAGAACCTTGACCGAAGCTACCTCTTTGTCGCGAAGCCACTTCACATGCCTATCTAAAATTTTAACCGACACCTCTTCATAAGTCAAATTCTCCTCAACCGACACACCCTCCAAAAGTGTGATTGCTTTAGGATCATCGACCAACTTTCTCAACATGGACACATGGAATACAGAATGAATTGAGCTCATTTACAAAGGAAATTCCAACCTATAAGCCACATTGCCAACCCATTCCACAATTTCATAAGGTCCGACATACCGGGGGATCAATTTTCCCTTTGGTCCAAAGCTCATGATGCCTTTCATGGGGAACACTTTCACATATACCCAATCACCAACCTGAAATTCAAGATCCCTCTTTATAACATCCGAATAAGACTTTTGGCGACTTTGAGCTATCTTCAACCTTTCCCTAATCAACTTCACCTTTTCAATAGCCTCAACAACCAAATCTGAACCCAACAAGGCCGCCTCACCTATTTCAAACCAACCAACTGGAGATCTACATCTCCTACCATACAAAGCTTCAAACAGAGCCATACCAATGCTAGCATGGAAACTATTATTTAAGCAAACTCAATGAGAGGTAGATGATCATCCTAATTTCCCTTAAATTCCAACACACAAGCCCTCAACATGTCTTCTAAGCATTGAATTCTCCTTTCGGCTTGCCCGTCGGTTTATGGATGAAATGCAGTGCTTAACTTGACCTAAGTACCAAGTCCCTTTTGGAAAGACTTCCAATAATGAGAAGTAAATTGAGTACCACAATCCAATATGATAGACCTCAGTATACCATGCAACCTCACCAACTCCCAAATATACACCTTAGCATACTCCTCAGCACTATAGGTAGTCTTAACTTGTAAGAAGTGAGTCGACTTAGTCATTCTATCAACCACCACCCATATAGAATAAAATTGTCTCTGAGTACGGGGTAAACCAACCACAAAGTCCATGTTCACATCTTCCCACTTCCAAGTAGGAATTTCAATATCTTGTGTCAAACCACCGGGCCTTTGATGTTCCACTTTTACTTATTCGCAATTAGGATATTCCGACACAAACTTGGCTATGTCCTTCTTCATACCATGCCACCAATACAACTCTCTCAAGTCTCGGTGCATCTTGGTAAATCCCGGATGAATAGAATATTGAGAATTATGACCCCCCTTCATGATAATCTCCCTTAAGCCATCTACATTCGGAACACACAAATGGTCTTGGTACCGTAGCACACCATCTCCCCCTTGGGAGAAAACCTCAATATTTCCATCGGCAACCAACTTCTTCAACTCTACCAACGAAGGATCTATGTATTGTTTCTTATTAACATTAACCACTAAGGAAGACTCGGATCCACCTTGAACAAGAATTCCACCATTGTCGGATTCGGCCAACCTCATATCCAACCTAGCCAAACAGTGCACATCTTTCACTATCTCCTTCTTCCCTTCTTCCACATGAGTCACACTTCCCATAGAGAACCTACTAAGGGCATCTGCCACAACATTAGCCTTGTCGAGTGATAAAGATCGAACACTCATATCATAGTCCTTGAGGATTTCCAACCACCTCGTTTACCTCAAATTAAGGTCTCTTTGGGTGAACACATATTGCAAACTCTTGTGATCGGTGAAGACATCCACATGAACTCCATACAAATAATGTCGCCAAATTTCCAAAGCAAACACCACCGCCACCAACTCAAGATCATGGGTTGGATAATTTTGCTCATGCACCTTCAATTACCGGGACACATAAGCTATCACCTTACCATGTTGCATAATCACACAACCCAAACCAATACGCGACGCATCATAATATACTAGAAACCCATCTAACCCATTTGGCAAGGTCAACATCAGAGCCGATGTAAGTCGGTCCTTCAATGTTTGGAAACGTTTCTCATATTTGTTTGACCACACAAAATTGGCCTTCTTTTGAGTCAACTTGGTCAACGAAGATGCTATAGAGGAAAACCCTTCAACAAACCTTCTATAATAACTGGCTAAACCAAGGAAGCTTTGAATATTCGAAGGAGTCACCGGTCTAGACCAATCCTTCACCGCTTTGGTTTTCTTAAGATCAACCTTAATGCCATCACCGGACACCACATGACCAAGGAAGACAACTTCTCCAAACAAAAATTCACATTTTGTAAACTTGGCATACAATTGCTTCTCTCTCAAAGTTTGAAGAACCAATCTCAAATAACCCATATGCTCTTGCTCGCTACGGGAGTAAATCAAGATGTCATCAACGAAGAGTACTACAAAATTATCAAGGAACGGTTTAAACACCCGATTCATGAGATCCATAAACAATGTTGAAGCATTGGTCAACCCAAATGACATCACCACAAATTCAAAATGACCATAACAAGTCTGAAAGGCTATCTTGGGAATGTCACACTCCCTCACCTTCAGTTGGTGATAACTCGAATGAAAATCTATTTTGGAGAAGTGAGTAGCTTCTTGAAGTTGGTCGAACAAAACATCAATTCTAGTCAATGGGTACCTATTCTTAATAGTCACCTTGTTGAATTGCCGATAATCAATACACATTTGGAGAGACCCATCCTTCTTTCTCACAAAAAACATTGGGAGCACCCCAAGGCGAAATACTCGACCTAATATAACCCTTTTCTAGAAAATCATTCAATTGATCTTTCAACTCCTTCAATTTCGCCAGGGCCATACGATAAGGAGGAATATAAATAGGTTGAGTATCCAGGAGGAGATCTATGCCAAAACTTATTACTTTATCAGGAGGGATACCAGGCAAGTCCTCGGGAATCACATCGAGAAACTCATTAACCACCAAAACAGATTCAAGCTTAGGTGATTCACCCTTCACATCTCTAACCCGCACCATATGATAAATGCACCCCTTGCAATCATCCTCCGGGCTTTGAGGTAGTAAATAAAGTGACCCTTAACCACGGAATCACTACCCTTCTATTCCAACATAGGTTCATTAGGAACATGAAATTTAACTTGCCTAGTTCTACATTCAACCGAGGCATATGATGGATGTAACCAATCCATCCCAAGGATAACATCAAAATCATACATGTTAAGTTCTACAAGGTCACCGGGGAGCACTTTATGTAAAACAGAGACAGGACAACCCCGATACACTTTTTGGGAAATAATAGACTCACCCACGGGAGTATACACCGAATAAGGTTTCCTTAGAGATTCAGGACTTAAACATAATTTAATAGCCAATAGAGAAGTCACAAAAGGGAAATTTGCACTCGAATCAAATAAAGCATAAGCATCAAAATTAATTTTTTTTAACATACTAGTCACAACGTCCGGAGCTTCCTCCACCTCTTGGCGAGCATGAAGAGCATAAAACCTGTTGTTCCTAGGAGCACCACCAACAAGAGCTTTCGGCGGCCCTTGACCACCAGGAGCCACTTGATCCTTCTTCACATTCTTTGGGCAATTAGATACCTTGTGGTCCAAACTACCAAACCTATAGCAAGCACCCATCCCTCTCCTACATTCACCCATGTGACTACCACCACATTGACCACAATGAGAAAATCGGGGACTACCCCTAACTTGTGCCTTGGGAGGAGGCACCCTTGGATTAGCAACTCTCATATTTGAATCTTGGCCTTGTTGAAATCGTCCAAACCCACTACCACTTTTGGAGTTGGAGAACCCACCATCAAGTCGGTCCCTCTTTGCTTCATGCACTCTCTTTTCCTGAAGTTTTTCACCTTCAATTTGCTCGGCATAAGTCATGAGCTTTGAGATATCCATGTCTTGAATAAGCATAGTTGTATGACACTCTTTCACAACCAAATCAGAGACACCAGAGATAAATTTGTGCATTCTTGTACAGGGTCAGATACAAGCATTGGAGCATACTTGGAGAGCTTAGTAAATTTGAGAGCATAATCCCTCACAGTCATACCACCCTAATTATGGTCAACACCTTGGTGAGTTCATCAATGTACTCTTGAGCATCCTCATCCACTTTTGAGCCAAAGAACTCCAGAGGGTTCATACGGGTGAAGTCCCTTACCCTAGAAGCCGGAGCACCAACATTCACAAGATTAGCTGGTCAGGCTTGGTTAGCCACTGCTTGGGCCAACATGGACACCATATTCCTGAACTCTACATGAGACACTTGTTCCTCTACCAGTGCCCGAGGGGCTTGTTCCTAAAATTCTAAATCCTGACAAGGGAAGGAAGCTCTTCTGGGAGGCATATTCTGAAAGAGCGACCTGAACACCAAGAGTTTAGGAAATTTATCATAACAACTCACGACATGACATGAGGAGACAATGAAATGAGACAAATTCCTAAAATGTCATCATAGCTTCCCATTCAAAGGCATGGCGCACATCATACCCATGAACAAGACTCTACTCGACGCGGCAGGTTGGACTTCGAGGATCATTTACAAACCTAGGGCTCTAATACCATCTTTGTCTTAACCCAGAAGTAGGGCCTAGATATGACATGGAGAAGGAGAACAAGTTTGTGTTGGGGGTGTCCAACATGGTGGTTGAAGAGTGTCGCACCTCTATGTTTATCGGTTATATGGACTTGTCTTAGCTCTTGACTTAGGCCAAGCAACTTGAAGAGGAGAATCTTAGGAAGATAAGGAGTGGGGAGTCCAAGAGAGCTCGTTATGATGGTGGTTTCCAAGGCACTAAGAGTGGTCATTTTCAACAAGGCCACAAATTCCAAGGCCAAGGGTCATCCAATTCCCACAACTCAAGGTTGACTAATAATAAGGTGTCCAGCCCTAAGGCACAAGGAAGAAATGATGGAATGACTTTTCCAAGGTGCCAAAATACGGGAGAAAGCATAGTGGCAAGTGCTTAGGGGATTCAAATTCTTGCTATGGGTGCGGTAGGATAGACCACAATATTGTTGATCGTCCCTACGTTCAAAACAAGGGTAGATATGGTTGCCCTCAAGGGAAAGGTGCTCAAGTTGATCAAACAGACCAAGGTGGCCAACAATGTGGTGCTCCACGTCACAACGGGTTCTATGCTCTTCAAGGGAGGCAAGGAGTGGATGAAATACCCGACATTGTTACCAGTATATTTAAGGTCTTTGATTTTGATATGCTTTATTGGATCCGGGTGCCACCCTTTTCTTCATTACTTCTTTTATTGCTAATAAGCTTCATGTACGTCCCAAGTCATTGTATGACCCTTTGAGGTGTATACCCCCGTAACGACCATAACTTCCACATCCAAACTCCGATTTGAGTGAAACCAATTGTGTTGTAAAGATAACTCGAGGAGATTCATTTGGATAGGTCGTAGTCTACACAATTAATCTCGCACCAAGAGACATAGCCATTCAAAGTCAGTACTTTCATAAAATGACAAGTAAACTTAACCAAAGCGATTCCTTTGAACATGGCCACATAAGTAAGACCCATGATAGTCACTGGCCCACCAAAATAGGTTCAAATATACCTTTATCAACCACTACAAATTTCGAAATTTATTTGGGTCATTACACATCAAATTTTACGTCAAGGTAAGGAGTAACAAATGACATATTAGCACCGAGGTCAAGCAAAGCATATATATCATGATCAAAGACTCTTAACATTCCTGTAACAACATTGATCACACCCAAACTACAACTTCCAATTAAGGTATAAGTGGTCATTGTTCAAATATAGAATCAAACAACGGTTAGGGTGGATCCCATGAGGAATAAGGTCTAGACTTGGAGTGATTAAAGCAATTAAGATGAACTAATGGACTTATTTCCCAAAGGGGAGGGGGTTTAATAAAAAGAAATATTTAAACCTAAATTAATGTCAAACAGTCACTACAAGTTTTGTAAATTCAATAAGAGAAGTAATTAGGGTATTGCGTTCCCCATGAATTCCTAACTTAGTATAAATAAATATTCGTAACCTTCTCTAGTGTGTAGCATGTAGAACTAATAAGTTATGTGCATCTAACCCCTTGTTCTGGTTACTAGAAAAATTTCACCACGTGACTTGATCCATCTATGGGTGTAACATTACTAACCCTTACCTTTTTCTACTACAACCATCCCTTGATCCGTTCAGGTTGATTAGACGAGTGTAATCATGTCAAATATTGTTATTTTATCTCTTTTTCCATTCATTACCCCCCTTGATCTAGCAAGTAAGAATTAGGTGAGTTCTAACGTTTGAAACTGTTAAAAAGTATTCAAAGCGTAGAGACAAATAATGCATGCATACACACTTTCCAAGGATTAGGCATTATTTGAATTTTACGTTGTTAGTTCTTCATGGTTCCCATAACCCTTGTTGTGGATTTAGCTACTCATGTTTGTTGTAGATGGAAGAATCATGTTAAGAATTTGCATATTTAAACACTTACAACAAATAATTGAAGAACATGAAATCCAAAATATTCACGAAAATCACAATATTATAACTCGAAGATAAAGTCAAAAGTAATCCACAAGAAATCTCTAAGAACGAAGTAATAGTCTCATGTTCTTGGTGCTCTAGATTCTCTCTCCTATCTAAAAACCCCAAAAACCTATTTATAATAAAAGGAAACCGAATCCTAAACTAAATAGAAAAACCAAAATCGAGGCCTCTAACGTACATAGTTGTAGGCCATAGTTGAACTCGCGGGCTATAAACTTGCTTCATGAATTGCATTCTTCATAAAATTTTCTTCAATGTATCAACCCTTCTTACAATCCATCTTCTGACTTACGACCCGTACAAGGTTTCGTCTAGTAACTCTTTAGCAATTCTAAAAAATATCTAATTCTCAAAGGATGAGCTAATGTACGGGCTGTCAAATAGTCTATGACCCATCTGGTAACACATGGTTTCAACTTTTGAAAATTGTCCTGCACTGGATCTGACTTGTAAAACACATCTACGGCTCGTGGAATGAACCATGGACTGTAGAAGGTCTCGTAAAACATCAAAAACCTATAATTTGGACAACATATCCCAAAAACTTCTCAACTCCTGTAATCTGGCCAAATCAACATAAAGACACATCAAACATACTGGCATCGCTTTGAGAACATATAAAATTCTAAGTTTAAAGCATCAAGTGTCGTATTTTGGCGGCACATCAACACCCTCAACTTAATATTGTTGCTTATGCTCAAGTGACTGACTCAATCTAATCTAAGAAATACAGAAACATAAAGACCTCAATCTTATGGGAATATATCATCTCTGTATCAAGCATAGATACCCGATCAAACTCATCAGTGCATATACATGACTATTATCAAACAAACTCATGTGGATCCATACACGGCAGTACAACTATAACAGATAAGTCAATGTTAATAATCAACAATCACTGAGATAGCCTATAGTCAATAATGTAATTCAAGTGCCCTCATAAAATAGAAGTCCCATATCTCACTCAAAATGGTGTGTTTAGACTCAATACTTAGGAGTCACAAAAACACTCACGCTCAAAATATATATTTAAACACTGTGTACAACACCACAGACCTGCCCCTATATTCATGACCATGACCTTTGACTAATTAGAATAGGATCACTGTAGGACTTTCTCTACTTGTAACGTAGGCTCGAAGAAGTTTGGTATGACATTTTAGGAACATAGTAACTAATGGCCCTCCTTGGAACTGTATTATTTCACATTTTTGCCTCACCAACACTGATATTTTAACTCATAATTCCTTTTTTCTTCTTTCAAACACTTTTGGGTGCATTTGTTCTAATTTCAATTTATTGTCTTTTACTTTTCTTAGTTTGTTTTCTTTTCAGCTCATAATTTTGGTATTTATCTTTTCTTTTTGCACCCACTTAATATTTTCCCCTTTTCATTGCATTATTAAGCTTCCTTTCCTATTTAGTAGGATTACCTTGCAACAGCCACCCTCAACTTAGGCTTTTGACCTGAATCGAGATGCATAATATCCAACCTATAAACCAGGGCCACTTTTGGTAGCCACCCGCAACTTACACTTTTATCCTGAGTCGAGGTACACATTATTCAAGGAGGGACCAGGGTTGATTTCAAGATAACATAAACAAAAAGGTCTAGTTACTCAGGTATTTTTAAAGAAAGGGTACTTGTAAGGCTCAAACTTTAGGAACAAGGGGTACATTATTGTATTTGGTTGGTCATTTTTGGCTAGGTCGACTAATAAGAACAATGGTCTATGATCCTTTCCTAACAAACTAACATAAATCTCAGTTCAAATAATAGGGCAAGTTCTAGATTTAAATACAGTATGCAAAATTATGCATAATGCTCACACACACCTAGCGTTGATTACACTGTCAACATAGACACTTAGGTCATGATTTTTATCATATTAAGTCCTATCTTGTTAGAACAAATACTATCAATATCTTATTCAAAATTGTTGTCATTAGAACTACCTATTAGCACATCATCGATATCAAAAATAGGTGGGTATCATTTTTCAACAAAAACTAACATATGCCATAGATATTAGTACAATATGCTACCAATACTACTTATATATCCTAAACATGATGGTTCAATAGAAAGTAAGTGTCATTACGAAAAGAACACTGTAACGACCCAAAATTTTTTGAACTACATAGTGGTTGATCAAGGTCTATTTTGAGTCTATTTTGGTTGGCTAGTGACCATCACGGGTCGTACTTATGTGTCCACGTTCAAGGGAATCGCGTTGGTGAGGTTTTGCACGAGGTCGTGTGGCAGAGCTGACTTTGAATAGCCATATATCTTGGTACAAGATGAACTGTGTGGTCTACAACCTATCAAAATAAATCTCTTCAAGTTACCTTCACAACACAATTGATATCACTCGATTCAAAGTTTGGATGTGGAGGTTATGGCTGTTACGGTTAGACTATCTGCGTACGGAAGTGTTCTGGAAAAGGGAAGGACAAAGTTGGCTAAGGCAAGGCTTCACGGAAGGACTAAGGATCATGTGGGGGGTTCATGGCCTTTGAGCCCTTCCGCGGGGAGATCCAAAGTGTGGTCTAAGATATGGACCAAAGCCCCGAGCCAAGTGAGGCTCCATAGACCACTTCACTGTCCGTGTCATGCCGTGGCTCGTGAGGGCATCCGTGAAGTGGTCTAGAGAGATCCCCAGACTTCAAGCCTAGGACATGAGTTAAGTATGGCTTCACGATTGAGTTCACAGTCCATGAACCTCTACACAGACCGTGAAGTTGTCCCCATCAGCGACTGCTTTAGTTTTTCTTCTCCTTTCATTAATGATTTCATTGTAATTTTAGTTAGTCCTAGGGCCATTTTAGTCTTTTTAAACCTTCTAAAAACCCTGAATTGAACCCTAATAACTCCTAATTAATTTAATCACTTGAGTTTCTTCAATTGTTTCTCTCAATTTTCTCTCTACCTCCATTAAAGACAAACTTAAGGATTGGGGGAGATTCCATTCTTCTTCAGAATTTTCTTATTTCTCTTGGTTAATTCAAGGTATGTGAGATTGATTCATGGTTTCTCTTTCAACCATGAAGACCCAAAAACCTTTTCCTTTAATTTGATAATTTTTTATTTCTCTTGGAAATGGATCTTTAAAATTATGAATGATTTATCTAAATTGAAGTGTGGGCTTTGTTAAATTATTAATTTCAAAGTGAATTGAGCCTCTAATTCATGAATTCCATTGATTTCATGATGTTTCAAAAATGCATGTTCCCTTGATTCTTCAATTCAAGTATGGGTATTAAGCATTTTGCTTTGAATTGATGGTTTCATTATGCATTGAACATGAACTTATTGTATTGATGATTTTAACGTTGATATTCAATACCCATGATACTCTTGATCATCCATGCATTGAATTCATGAGCATCAAAGACTTGATTTAATGAAACTTTTGATAACGGCTTGACCATCATGTTATGATATGACTTGATTTTGATAAAGACATGGGAATTGACTAAATGTGATCACATAAATTCTATGTTATGGATCTTTGAGAAATTATGGGTGTTTACACCAATTTGACATGATATGATATGTTATGTAGAATGAGCTACTCCTATTGCATTGGTTTTAGAAACTCTTGTTTGCTTTTAGTCCAATTATGCATTATTTTGAACAAAATGTTAAATCTACATTTTGAAGGCTTGTATATGTATATGTATTCCTGTGGGATGGGACTTAGAATCGAGGGATTGGATTCGAGGTGGAATATCTCCAAGGGTCTATACTCCTTTCTGTCAAACCATGTGCCAACATGGGTTATCTCCCTTGATGGGATTGACTTGTTATGTATCCCCTTTC
>JBCEWC010018166.1:0-12101 GCA_038996855.1 Solanum aculeatissimum
TCCCAAAAACAATAAGCTTTTCATTTGTAAGCAATTTTCTTCTCATAGCTCTCCACAGGTGAAAAGAGCATTTATAAGGAACCAATTTATACCAGATAAGATTATCTATAACTGACAAGCTTCTCTTTTCCCTAATAAGATTCCAGGCCGAGGAACAACTGAATTTTCCATGACTGTTCAAAGTCCAGACAGCCTTATCTGGCTTACCAGCATTGTAGAAAAAATTGTGAGATAGAATGGAAGGAACTAGTAAGGGAGGGGCTACTTGAAAATTCTTGTCAACATCTCATTCCCCATTGTTAAGGAATTCTGCCACCCTAGTATTATTTAGTCTTGAAATACCAACTGTATGATGAGCAAGGGGGCCAACTCCTAACCAATTATCCCACCAAAAATATGATGTGCCTGAATAGATTTCCCATTGAATGTGCGGTTCCATCTTTGGTCTGTTTTGAAGCATTCTATTCTAAGTCCGAGACTGGCCAGCATCCAATTTTTTTACCGTTGGATTAGCTCTCTTACAATATTTTTCCATCATGAAATCCCCCCATAGAGATCTTTTAATCCTGAAAACCCACCAGTGTTTACATTGAAGGGAGATAGCAACATCTGACAACGGTCTAATTCCAATTCCCCCCTCCTGCATAGGAAAACTAAGATTCTTCATAGAAGCCCAATGGTACTTTCTTTTATCATCTCTCCACCCCCAAAAAATTCATCTATCAAACATTGTACCTGCTTAATAGTAGTACTAGGAGGTACAACAGCGGAGAGTAAATGAATAGGCATAGATTGGAGAACATGCTTGATCAGAACAACCTTTCCACCATAGGATAGCATTTTAGTATGCCACCCTTTGATTTTGGCTACAATGTTGGAGATCAACTTAGAATAGTAAATAATTCTTTGTCTACCCAAATAAATGGGACAGCCCAGATATGTCATGGGACTTTCCTGCTGCCTAAAACTAGTTAATCTTTTGATCCTTCTCACAGTATTCTCAAAAGCACAATCAGTAGTCGTACAAATGCTCACTGTCCGTTCAACCAACTGTCTAACAACACTTAGCTAATGTTTCAACATGAACTCTCGGAAGACCTTCTAGAACACTTCACGAAGGGGGTTCACGGGTTGTATGGCTTCACATGGACCGTGTACGGGTCTGTGGATCCATACTTGGCCCAAGTACCAACCCTAAACCAAGGCCAGCACACTGCCTCCCCAAACAGACAGTTTGAGGTCTCACAGACCGTGGGGTGGTTCGTGAGCCCTCACTTGGTCAATGGGTTGGGTCCAGGCCATTAGGATCCCACTGGACCATGGAACGGAACCCCACATATACCATGGAACCTCACACGGTCCGTGGTCTTAACCTTGGGCCATTTTCAGGGCCTATCTTCAATGTCTTCCGAATTTCAGAAAGTCTCACTATTTTGGCCATAACATCCTCATACGAACACCAAATTGAGTGAAACCAATTGCGTTGCGAAGCTAACTCAAAGAGCTTCAATTTATATGTAGAAGTACACATAGTTCAACCCGCAGCAAAAGTTATTCTACCTCAAAATTCACTGTCGAAACGGCCTCTCTAGGCCACCAAATGATCCATTTTGCGTTCGGCCACTTAAACTCAACCCGTGGCTACCAAAATTCAACCATGACCAGTATACCATCATACAAGACCAACCATAAGGAGTTTTCAAAAAAATTTGGGTCGTTACATCATCTTCCTCTTGGGAACATTTGTCCTCGAATGAAACAAGACCACAACTTAAGGGCTCTAAACGTGTGAGAGAGAATTTGAAAAATACCTCATATAAAACCATGCAACATATCAAAAGTTATGCAAAATTTCATTTCAAACATTACTCAAAATTATTTTCGTGCTCATGTATGCATGCAATGTCATGGAAGTCAAGAAAGCAAAGAATTAGAAAAAATCAAGGATAGAACCTAGTACCTTAGGCTTGAGTAGATGGGAAAAGATGAGGATAGCGATTCTTCATGTCCAACTCCGCCTCCCATGTTTCACTCTCTACTTCTTGGCTTCTCCAAAGAACCTTCACCGAAGCCACTTCCTTGTTGCGAAGCCGCTTCACTTGTCTATCCAAGATCTCAATCGGGGCCTCTTCATAGGTCAAGTTCTCTTCAACCGTCACACCCTCCAAAGGCGTAATGGCCTTAGGATCACCAACCACCTTCCTCAACATAGACACATGGAAGACCGGATGAATAGAACTCATATCCACGGTCAAGTCTAACTTGTAAGCTACATTCCCAATACGTTCAACAACCTCATAAGGACCAACATATCGGGGACTTAGCTTTCCTCTCTTGCGAAACCTCATGATGCCCTTCATAGGAGACACTTTTACATACACCCAGTCACCAACAAGAAATTCAAGGTCTCTTTTTCTCACATCCGCATAAGACTTTTGGCGACTTTGGGCCATTTTCAATTTCTTCCTTATCAACTTAACCTTATCAATAGCCTCAATCACCGAATCCGTACCTAGCAAAGCCATCTCCCCAACTTCAAACCAACCGATTGGAGACCTATACCTTCTGCCATATAAGGCCTCAAATGGGGCCATGCCAATACTAGCATGGAAGCTATTGTTAAATGCAAACTCAACAAGTGGCAAGTGATCATCCCAATTACCCTTGAATTCCAGAACACATGCCCTCAACATGTCTTCCAACGTTTGAATTATTCTCTCGGCTTGCCCATCAGTTTAGGGATGAAATGTGGTGCTCAACTTAATCTTAGTACCAAGCCCTCTTTGGAAGGACTTCCAAAAATGTGAAGTGAATTGGGTACCACGGTCCGATATGATAGACCTTGGCACACCATGCAAATGAACCAACTCACGAATGTACACCTTAGCATACTCCTCGGCACTATAGGTAGTCTTGACCGGTAGAAAATGAGTCAACTTCGTCATCCTATCAACAATCACCCAAATAGAATCAAACTGTCTCCTCGTACGAGGCAAGCCAACCACAAAGTCCATATTAATATCTTCCCACTTCCAAGTAGGAATTTCAATGTCTTGTGTCAAACCACCGGGCCTTTGATGCTCAACCTTTACTTGCTGGAAATTTTGACATTCCGACATGAACCTTGCTATATCCCTCTTCATACCATGCCACCAAAACAATTCCTTCAAGTCTTGATGCATTTTAGTAGAACCCGGATGGATCGAATATTGAGAGTTATGAGCTTCTTGCATAATCATCTCCTTCAAACCCTCCACATACGAAACACACAAATGGTCTTGATAACGAAGCGCACTATCTCCCCCTTGGGAGAAAACCTCAATCTTACCCTCGGAAACTAGCTTTTTCAACTCAACCAAGAAAGGATCCAGATCTTGCTTTGATTTCACATCAACTATCAAGGAAGATTTGGAACCACCTTGAACATGAATATCCCCATTTCCAGAATCAACTAATCTCACACCCAACCTAACCAACCGGTGAACATCTCTTGCTAATTCTTTTTTCTCCTCTTCCACATGCGACACACTACCCATGGAGAGCCTACTAAGAGCATCCACTACCACATTAGCCTTGTCGGGATGGTAAAGAACGCTCATGTCATAGTCCTTGAGAAGCTCTAGCCATCCCCTTTGCCTCAAGTTCAAATCCCTTTTGGTGAACACATATTGCAAGCTTTTATGGTCAGTGAATACGTCAACATGAACACCATACAAGTAGTGTCTCCAAATCTTCAAAGCAAACACCCCCGCCTCTAACTCAAGGTCATGAGTTGGATAGTTCTTTTCATGCACCTTCAATTGCCGAGAAGCATAAGCTATCACCTTGCCATGTTGTATGAGGACACAACCCAACCACACTCTTGAAGCATCACAATATACCATAAAACCATCTAACCCATTTGGTAAGGACAAAATTGGAGCTGAAGTAAGTCGGTCCTTCAATATTTGAAAACTCTTCTCACACTCGCTAGACCACACAAACTTAGCTTTCTTTTAGGTCAACTAGGTCAACGGAGATGCTATGGATGAAAACCCTTCAACAAATCGTCTATAATAACCAGCTAACCCAAGAAAGCTTCTAATATCCGATGGAGTCAACTGTCTAGGACAATATTTTATCGCCTCTGTTTTCTTGGGATCAACATTGATGTCATCACCGGACACTATGTGACCAAGGAAGGCAACCTCATTCGACCAAAATTTACACTTACTAAATTTAGCATATAGTTGTTTCTCCCTCAAGGTTTGAAGAGTCAGCCTTAGATGATTCATATGTTCACTCTCACTCCTAGAGTAAAGCAATATATCATCAATAAACACCACAACAAAGTTATCAAGGAATGGCTTAAATACTCGGTTCATAAGATCCATAAATGCCGCCGGAGTATTAGTTAACCCAAAGGACATCACCATAAACTCAAAATGACCATAACGAGTTTGAAAGGCTGTTTTTGGAATATCACACTTCCTCACCTTCAATTGGTGATAACCCGAAAAGAGATCAATCTTCGAAAAGTGGGTTGCCTCTTGAAATTGGTCAAACAAGTCATCGATCCTTGGTAATGGATGTTTGTTCTTAATAGTCACCTTGTTTAACTGCCGGTAGTCAATACACATTCTGAGTGACCCATCTTTCTTTCTCACAAACAACACGGGAGCACCCCCAAGGTGAGATGCTAGGCCTAATGTACCCTTTCTCCAACAAATCATTCAATTGCTCTTTCAATTTCTTCAATTCGATCGTAGCCAACTGATAAGGAGGAATCGATATCGGCTGAGTATCCGGAAGGAGGTCTATGCCGAAGTCAATCTCTCTATCTGGAGGAATAACGGGCAAATCTTTAGGGAACTCGCTAACAACCGAAATTGATTCAAGCCTAGGTGTCTAGCTTTCAACATCTCTAACCCTCAATATATGGTAGATATAACCCTTATCAATCATCTTTCGAGCCTTGAGATAGGAAATAAATCTACCCTTGACCACCGAACTACTACCCTTCCATTCAAGCACGGGCTCATTGGGGACTTGGAATCTAACTTATCTAGTTCTGCAGTCTACTGAGGCATAAGAAGTGTACAACTAGTCCATCCCCAATATCATATTGAAATCGTACATCTCAAGTTCAACGAGGTCACTCGGAAATACCCTATGCATCACAAAAACAGGACAAACCCTATACACCTTATGGGCAATAATAGACTCGTCAACAGGGGTATACACTGAATAAGGTTCCCTCAAAGTCTCAAGATTCAAACCAAATTTTTCGGCCAGTAAAGGAGTCACAAATGACAAGTTAGCACCTCGATCTAACAATGCATATACATCAAAGTTAAAGATTCGTAACATACCCGTGACAACATCTGGAGCATCCTTTACCTCTTGATGACCATGGAGTGCATAAAACCAGTTGTTTATAGGAGCATTGGCAACCGGAGCCTTGGGTGGCCCTTGACCACCAGGAGCAACTTGATCTCTCTTTGGATTATTTGGGCAATTTGAGACCCTGTGGTCCAGGCAACCACAACCATAGAAAACACCTGAAACCCATCGACACTCACCAAAATGATTTCCACCACAAGTACCACAACGAGGGGCCCTTTGGCCACCACCAACCGGTGCCTTAGGAGGGGGGCCCGAGGATTTGCAATCTTAACACCAGAACCTTGGCCCTATTAGAATTGGCCATAACCACCTCTAACATTAGAGAACCCACCTTCAAGTCGGGCCCTCTTCGCCTCTCCTATTCTCCTTTCTTTGAGGTTTTCCCCCTCTATCTGTTCAGCATAAGTCATGAGCCTAGAAATGTCCCTGTCACAAACGAGCATTGTTGTTCTGCACTCCTTCAACACTAAGTCTGAAACACCTGATATGAACTTGTGCATCCTAGCATGAGGGTCTGCCACCAACATAGGGGCATACTTTGATAGCTTTGTAAACATGAGGGCATAGTCCCTCACCATCATATTCCCTTGTTTCAGGTTAATGAACTCAGTCATTTTAGCCTCCCTAAGTTCAAGAGGGAAAAACCTGTCAAGGAAGGCCGCTTTGAATTCATTCCACGTGATCTCAGCACCCCTTGTCCTCTCCACAAACCACTGATTGTACCAAACTTGGGCCACATCCTTCATTTGATAGGCGGCCAACTCCGCCTTCTCCTCTGCACTCACACCCATGATACTCAGCACCTTCGTAAGTTCATCAATAAATTCATGTGCGTCTTCCTCAGGCCTAGACCCATGGAATTCAGGAGGGTTCATCCGGGTGAAGTCCCTCACCCAGGATGTCGGAGTACCTCCAGCAGCGGGAACAGCCGGTCCAGCTTGGTTGGCCACTACTTGAGCCAACATGGATACAATGTTCTGGAACTCGGTGTGTGACACCTGTTTCTCATTCTCAGGAGCCTGACAAGGGGCGGAAGCTCTTGCTCTTCTTAGAGGCATGTTCTGAACGAACAACAAAAGCACTCATTTAGGAACAAACACTTTCATAGCTTAAGCATGATAGATAAGAACAATGAAACGATAAATTCCTTAAACATCACCATAGCCTCTCGTTCATAGGTATGGCGCGCATCACACTCATGAACAAGACTATAATCAACGCGGCATGTTGGACTCCAAGGATCATTATAAACCTAGGGCTCTGATACTATCTTTGTCACGACCCGGTTAGGGGGTCTAAACGTGACATGGCGAAGAAGAATCGGAAAGCTCTCGATCAAGCCATCATAGCATCAAAACTCATCATTGGCTCGAAGAATGCAGAAGCATAACACATAACACGTAAGCTCTAAGGGCAAGGGACTTGGGACTCAAGATATAGGGACATAATCGGGGAAAGAATGTACATGAAACACGTAGCAGTTAAAAGTTATCTCCAAGAATAGGGGTACGAGGACTCAAGCTATGAGGGCAAAACCGGGAAGGGGACTTTCCACATAAGCACGTAACACATAATCCAATAGGCTTAAAATCCTCAATAAAAAACTCAAAACTCAATAGCTTAATCAAAATCCCAAACACAAGTCATTACATATGAAATATAGTCAAAACTAACAAGTCAACACATAACGTAGCAAGAGTGTCAAAGGTCTAACACATGCCTCTAGTGGAATGGTGGGGGCCACGACAAGTTCGGGCTCACCCTCAAAAGTCAAAATGAACAGAAGTAAACTACTTAACGGCTATAGGAAAGGCGGTTATTGCCCTAGGAAGAAGGGTTCACCAATAACAGATAACTTCAAAATCAAAGCTCATCGGTAGGTAGATAATACTCAACACCTGTACCTACATGATTAAAACATTTAGACAAAGTATGATTAGAAAAATAAAGCACTAAGTATACGGGCATGCAATGCATATGACATGAAGCATGACAGCGATATGAAAGGGAACACATGGTTAGAAGAGAATGTACTTAGCCAAAGGAATATATATAACAAGATGTTTATGTCATGATGCATGAAATGCAAACCTATAAATAATATAATTTCAAGGATTTGACCTCAATTGACTCAAAGTAGGACCAAGCGAGCTACCACTTAGAACGTACTACTTGCCAAGTAGATCCCAAAACTCCCTTAAACAAGGGGTATCAAAACAAAGCTCCCAATTGGGCCAATCCCATGGTGGCTCATGGTTTGACGGAAAGGGTGAATGCTCAATCCCTTAATACTAAGTCGAATCCCACAAGAATACATATATACATACCAATGCCTTTCAAAACTCGAAACTAACCATACTTTTAAAATCATGCATCATTAGAACGTAGTTTACCAAAAATCAAATGTTTCAAGTCAAGAGGCTTCAAACTGAATCAAGAGCTTCAAAAATCATTCATAATAAATGCAATAGAAGGTAGCTCATTCTACTAAATCACAAACCAAAACAAATGGTGCAAGAACTCAAACGACTCGTAGACTCTATCAAAGAGACATTGTGATCACAGGCCTAGGAATATCCAAATTTATATCAAGAATTTCTTTAAAACAAGAATTTCATCAAAATCTTATCCAATGCAATACATGAATGAATGCATCAAATCATGGATAACATAATTCAAAACATTAAATTTACAATTCAAACCTAACTTCATCAAATTCATATGAAAATTTCCAAAGTAAAACTCGGCAAGAATTACCCATGCATCAAAATTTAAGACAACCACATGTAATACTAATTTTTCATACTTTAATGGAGTAAATCATAAATTCTGAGAGTAAATTCACAAGAAAGTAACCTAGGGTCTACAGCGAACACCAAACGTCAAGAGAGTTTTGCAAAATCGACAGAACCCATAATTAAGTAAAACGCAAAAATTCATAAATTTAAAGATTAGGGTTCTTGGGCTTCATTGATGGATGAATCCATGAATTTAAATCCCACATACCTTATACCCAGCACTTGAATTGGATAGAAAAGCAAGAATTGAATGTTTTCCCCAAAGTTTCTTCGAAGCTTCAACAATTGTGATCAAAAGGCTTGAGAGGATTTAATGAAGTCTTGAGAGTGTTTGAATGGACATATACGGATTAGTGTTACGTTTTAGGGATTTAGGGGACCTTAGAAAACTTAAAAAAGACTTAGGGATTAATTAAATCACGAAAATACCCTTAATGAAATGGACATTTAACTGTCACACAGTGCTTAACGGAGGATCTATAGTGCCGTGAAATAGTACACTGGCCGTGAAAGCCACCGTGAACTATGCCTTAGAATATTCTTCGACTCAAACTTTTGGGGGACTTTTTGGATCACTTGACGAGGGGTTCATGGGCCATGTGGCTTCCCACAGATCGTGTACTGGTCTGTGAAGCCACACTTGGCCCAAGAACCGACCCCCAGCATTGTCCTAGCTTCTGCCCCACTTGACAGAACACCAAACGGATTGTACAAGGTCTCACGAGCCGTGGGGTGGTCCGTGAGCCATGCCTTGGGTTTTGGGGTGGGTCCTAGCCACCCCCAGCTTACTGGACCATGGAACGAACCCCCACATAGATCGTGGACCCTCACACAGTCTGTGGTCCTTGCCTTGGGCCATTTTCAGGGCCTATCTCCAATGTCTTAAGAATTTTAGGCAGTCTCACCATTTTGGCCATAACTTCCTCATACAAACCCCGAATTGAGTAAAACCAGTTGTGTTGAGAAGATAATTCAAAGAGCTTCAATCTGATATGTAGAAGATCACAAGTTCAACCTACATCAAAAGTTATGTTATCTCAAAGTTCACTGTCCAAATGGCCTTTTTAGGCCACCAAATGATCTGTTTTGTGTTCGGCCACTTAAACTCAACCCGTAGCTACCAAAACTCAATCATGACCAGTATACTATCATACAAGACCAACCATAAGGAGTTTTCAAAAAAATTTGGGTTGTTACAAAAACACAAATTTCTTAACTTTAAACTTTTAATAACTCTTTCTTTGGAAAAACCCTAACTTTTTAAAAGATTTTCAAAATTCAACTTTTAGAATCAACCAAGAATTACCCAATGCAACTTTTAAGAAGGAAAAATGGTACTTTTATCTAGGATACCAAAAATAACCTTCAGGATGATTATAAGAAACTCCTAAATAGGTCTTGATAGTACTCTGATTGGATTGGATTGTATATTATTGGTCTCTATCTAAACCTTAATCTTTATTTAGACTTATGACATCTTGATCGAGTTTCTTATTTCTTTAATTTGAGTTATCTGAGTTGATAGTGTTCTACCTTGATGCATGTTTCTTTAAATTATTTTACATACTCGTACATTCCACTACTAACATCCATTTGTACCTGCATCTTTTAATGATGCAAAGATAGGTACTAGAGGTCATCAACAAGCGCATCATTGAGGATCCATTCATATTTAGCTGATTGATGAGTCCTCCCCTACTTTTGGAGGATATCACGTTTCTTTTCTAGCTTTAAGTTTAGCCCTTATTATTTAGATTTGACGTAGCCATAGACATATCATTGGCAACACTTAGTCATGTGGATAGATCCATCATATACTAGATTGTCGAGTTGTGATTGGATATTGTTTTTGTTAATTTCTTTCATACTAGTCTTATTCATTTTATTTGATAGATTGGTTGGCCTTTGGCCTTTGATTATTGATTTGGTTATTACTTTCTGTTAAGTTATTCTTGCTTATTGATGTCTTTTGTTATTAGATTGTAATTGAATAAATGTGATGAGGTCAAGTGATTCACTTGTGGACTAGCAATAATTTTTTAGTATCGACCATGCCAAGGGTACCCTCCTGGGGTGATGTGCTGCCAAAATATGACACTTTTGATTCTTAAAATTAGAATTTTGTGTGGTCTCGAAGTGATGTTAGTATATTTGATGTGTTTTTATATTGATTTTACAATTTTGCAGGATTACAGGAGACGGGATATTTTTGGGCCAAGTTGAGCAGACTGCAGGTTTTTAAGGAGTTACAAGGTCTCCTATGGGCAGTGGTTCATTCCACAAGCCATAGATAGGTCTCGTGAGTGTGATCCAGTAAAAGGCTGACTTGCAAAACTTAGACCTACATGTTACCAGACAGGTCATAGACTATTTGATGGCCTGTGTACCTGTTCGTGGTATGAAAATTAGAGAATAGGCATATGTGTTGAATTGTTACCAGACGAAGGCCTCCACGGATCATAAGTCAAGTTACGGGTCATACATCAGTTTGTTCTTGGAGGATCTGATATTTGAAGACTTGCTGAAGAAGATACCAGATGAGACCCCTTACAAATCGTAAGTCAGAAGATAATCCGTAGGAGGGGTTCGTATGTTGATGACAAATCTGAAGTAGGGCAGTCTACGAAGGCTAGTCATAGGCCGTTATTTCATCTACGACCCATAACTCTATTCGTCTAAGTTCCTGATTCAAGTTCTCCCATTTTGTTTAGGATTTATTTTCTACTTATTATAAATAGATTTTTTATAGAGAGAGAGTGATTAGAACGTCCAAAACTTGTTACTAGAGATTACTATTTTGTTCTTGTGGATTATTTTGATCTTACATTCGGAGTATAACATTGTGATTTTTGTGAAGATTTTGGATTTTGTGTTCTTCAATTCATTGTTATAAGTATTTAACTGTGCAAATTCTTCACATTATTCTCTCATCTACAACGAACATGAGTATTTAAATCCACAACTAGGATTGTGGGATCCATGACGCACTAATGAAGTAAAAATCGAATAGTTTGTAATCCTTGGAAAGTGTACATGCATGTATTATTTGTATCTTCGCTATGAATGCTTTTTAACGATTACAAAAGTTAGAACTCGCGTTATTCTTACTTACTGGATCAAGGGAGTAATGAATGGAAAAAGAGATAGAACAACAGAATTCGACGTGATTACACTCGTCTAATCAACCTGAATGGATCAAGAGATGGGTGTAATGAGACAAGGTAAGGGTTAGTAATATCACACCCCAGGGATGGATCAAATCACATGCTAAAATTTTCTTAGTGTTTGGATCAAAGGGCTAGGTAAACATAACTTACTAGTTCTGCATGCTACACACTAGAAAAGGTTACGATTATTTGGTAAAACTAAGTTAGGAATTCATAGGGAACACAATACCCTAGTTACTTCTCTCACTAATTTCACAACACTTGCACTTGACTATTTGGCATTAGCTTAGGTTTAATTGTTACTTTTTACCAAACCTCCCTCCTCAAGAAATAAGTAGATTAATTTATCCTAATTGCTTTAATTACTCCAAGTCTAGATCTTATTCCTCGTGGGATCGACCCTAACCATTGTTAGGTTCTATATTTGAACAACGACCGTTTATACCTTGATTGAGAGGTTTAGTTTGGGTGTGATAATGGGGCATGACATATACCCCTTTACTGGATACCAAGCGACCTCTTGTTAGAAAGTGAGGCTCCCAAATTTACGGGGCCTAACTTAAGCTTTAAAAAAGTTGGTACTGAATTTTGGAGAAAATTATATAGAATGTCCACCAAATGTGGTGGTCTTGATATTTTGCCCTTCATAAGAGAAGTCTTACAAAAATGACATATTTTTCACTTTAAGTTGAATTAAAGACATTTTTACCCCTCTACACCTTAACTATCTTTTAAAAAACTCTCTATGCTC